>APFE030279152.1:28383-46834 GCA_000404065.3 Pinus taeda
AAATGATTTATTTATCATCTCAAGAAATTGGTTAAGGAATAATAAAAAAAATAATGATTTATTTAATTATTCCTAGGGATTTAGTCAAACTTGACAAAGAATAATAATTAATTAGTGATTAATTAATTATTTTTAGAGAAAAATAAGATAATTAATGATTTATCAGTTTATTTTTCATAATTGCGTTAAATATGACAAGGAATATTTATTAAACAATGGTTTGATTAATTATTACTAGAATAAAATCAAATAAATAGTGAATTATTTAATTATTCTTCATGGGTTTATTTATAAATTACTTAACAAAGGTGGTTTATTAAGTAATTTCTCATAGTGGAAGCAATTTTACTATGGTAAAATTGGCTTTACATGGTGTACTTCAATTCATCTAGTAAATAAAGCTAGATGATCATTTTTTGGTGATAACCTCTGTCTGACACAATCTTCTTTGTAACACTATGCAACCTCATTATATCTATGATGAAGACTTGTGATACATCACTAGATGAATACGTAGACTTCACTAGAATGAAGTGTTCTACCTTTGTCAACCTTTCCACCACAACCATCATGGAATCATGTTATCTAGATGTCCTCGACAAACTTGTGATGAATCAATAGAAATTACCTCCCATTTCCACTCTAGAATTGGAATCAGTTGTAGTAAACCACTTGGATTCTTACACTCTACTTTTACCTATTGACAACCCAAACATTTAGCCACAAACGTTTCCACTTCCTTCTTCATATTCAGCCAGTAGTAGAACTTCTTTTTTTTTAACTGTAACGGGTATAATTTATTATTTGAAGTATGGTTGGGCCTAAGCCTAATCAACTGTCTTTACACAGCTTTTCCTTGCATCTAAATTCTTCTTGTTCAATTTTGCGCTTGAATTAAGGAATACAATATGGGATAGAGCTTTTATCATTGATGTTGAGAGCTCTCGGTGCTATGAGACATCCTTTGTTTGCCATTTCATCCACCTCACTATTCAAACTTCTGAGAATATGATATATTTTGAAGGAAGTGAAATCTTGCAGAATTATCTTTAACCTTTTCAGAGACTTGTTGAGAATGGCATTGTTGAACTGGTCATCTAAGGTGATCTTCTTAATGAGGATTTCGGAATCTCTGAATGCTTGGCATTCTTTGATGCCTTTATCATGGACAATTTGGCAGGCTTTTGTGAGAGCAAGGAGCTCTGCCTGATTGTTTGTGCGAATACCAAGCTCCCAACAAAAGCAAACTTTTCTGGAATTGTCTGAGAAGTAGATGACTCCTCCAGCTCCCACAGCCCCAGGATTTTCCTTGGAGGCACCGTCGAAAAAGATTGAAGTTGTGTTTTGGGTCTTCCACCAAGCTTGAAAGGAAGCTTCAGGTTCTCTAGTTTTCCAAGATGGATTGGGGAGGGGAAGGGGGAGGGAATGGGATTTTCTTTTGGGATGAGGGCTATGAAGGTTCAACCATTCCTTTTATGTGGGGAGGAGGGAGGAGTCTGATTTTTGGGAATGCAGGAGGATAGTTTGAAGAAGAAAATCTTTTGCAATAGAGGCAGATTTAGCAAGAGAGTGAGTAGAGTTATTGAAGATCGAGTCATTCCGGGCAAGCCAGATTTCCTAACATACAAATTTGGGGATGGAGAGCCAAATGTGAAACCAGAGTGAATTGTTGGGGATATTATGAGGATAACATTGAAACCAATCAGTAAATAGATCTGCCACAGAACTATGCTGGGGAGGGGAGGCGTGCAATCCAAGAAGAGTTAATTTCCAAACTTCTTTGGAAAAATCACAATCAATGAACAGATGAGAGGTTGTTTCTCCATAGTTTCTACACATTGCGCATCTATGTGGCCCAACGATATTTCATTTTGACAGATTGTCCCCTCTGAGTTGTTTATTCTGCATAAGAATCCAAAAAAAGAAGTTGACTTTGGGTAACCCATTGGTGTTCCAAACCTATTTCCATAACGCTGGAGATCTAAGTCTGTCTTTTTTGGGTTGCAGGGCAATGTAACCCAAAGTTGAAGCATAAGATCTGGAGTCACCCCACCCCCATATGTCTGTGCTATTGGGATGGATCGGCGCTACGTTTGAGAGCAGCGTTTTGAGCAGAGCGAGATGATTGTGGAGATGCGCTGGCACGGGAGGGAATTCCTAGTCAACCCAGTTCCCTTTACTCTCTCACGCGGAGATGTCATTCGACTTTCATATACCTGCGCTGTGGAGCCATTCTCTTAGCTCGCGAATTTCTTCATGGGAGTTAAGAGGGGGGCTATTCATAATGCGGTCTTTCCAGAGTAATATTTTCTCCCCGTTGCCAGGTATGCAATATAAGTGATTCCTGAAGCTGCTGATACATTTCCTACAAAGATTCCATGTATGTGTGCCTGCAGGAGTATTATTCACTGACAAATGCCTAAGAGAGATCCCCTGCGCATATTTGGAGGTGAGCGTTTCACTGACAAGATGTGTGGGGTCTGAATAGATTTTCCAAAGGAGCTTGCATCCATGTGCCAGATTAGATAAATCAGGGTCTGTAATCTGTAGACTTCCGTCCAATATTGGCCGCTTGACAAGATCCCAGTTTGCCAAATGCAATTTACTGTGATTTCCTCTACCTCCTTTCCAGAGAAAGTCTCTCAGGAGACAAGAGATCTGCTCCATTATGTGTTTCGGAGCAAGAAGGAAAGAGGCTTGATAAATGGGGAGAGCAGATAAGACAGATTTAAGTAAGATAATTTTTCCTCCCTTGGTGAGCCAGTAACCTCCCCAGGAGGTGATCTTGTCTTTAATTTTTCTAATCATGCCATGCCACATAGATCTGTTGTTCACTCCAAATGTGAGAGGTAAGCCGAGGTATTTTATGCTGTCCCAATGAGCGAAGCACTCAAAAACAAGAATCTGGGCAATGGTGTTGAGATTGTGTTGACTTACATTCCATCCATAGATTGAACTCTTTCTGTCATTTATCACAACTCCTGAGGCTCTGCAATAACTTTTTAGAACAGAGTCAAAATTAACTGTTATTCTAATAGAGGTTCCACCTAGAAGAAGGGAGTCATTTGCAAAGAGAGCATGATTTATAGGCTTGAGAGAATTTGCAGTTCGAATTCCTGGGAGTCCACCAGTGTTCATTTTAGCAACCAGCTTCCTGCTGAGAGTATCTTCCATGAGAATATACAGAAAAGGCGAGAGCGAACAACCTTGCCTTAGTCCATGATGGGCTTGGAAGAAGGATGTTGGGCGGCCATTGACCATGGGAGCTATCCAAGGGTTTGAGATGCATGCTTTAATGAGATTGATAAACTGAGTAGGGAAGCCGAAGGATCGGAGAACTTGGAGAAGAAAGGAGTGGTTGACTCTATCGAAGGCATTAGCCATGTCAAGCTTGATCAGCATCCCCTTCTCCTTCCTTTGTTTGCTAGAGTGGATAGCTTCCTGCACTTGAATGACGTTGTCCAAGATGTGTCTGCCTTTGATGAACCCCCCTTGGGAGCTGGATATTAGTCTGTCAAGTAGGGGTTTGATTCTATTTGCAATGATTTTGGACAAGATTTTGTAGGAGGCGTTGCATAGAGAGATGGGCCTAAACCTACTGAAAGTTTCTGGGTTAGCCTCTTTTGGAATTAAAGCAAGAAAGGTGGAGTTGATGCCTCCCCCAACCTTGGCTTTTCCAAAAAAAACTTGTATCATTTTCAGTAGATCTGTTTTGATGATGTCCCAGCAGACTTTGTAGAAGTGTATTGTAAATTCGTCTGGCCCAGGGGCCTTATCTGATTCCATTTCCCATATGACCTTGATTATTTCTTCTTCGGATAAGGGATTCAGTAAAGCCTGATTGTCCTCATGGGTGATGAGGTGGGGAATATAGGAGAGGAGATCTTCAGTGTCTTCTATGCTGCCTTCATTCCCTGGACCATAGAGGTTTTTAAAATGGTTTTCAGCTGTTGTTTTAATTTGGTCAAATTTGTTGCAGATCTGTCCTTCTTCATTCTTGATCTCAGTGATGTGGTTTCGAGATAGGCGGGCTTTATATTGGCGATGGAAGAATGAGGTGTTTCTATCTCCTGCCTTGAGCCATAGACTGTGAGATTTGAGCCTCCAGTACTCTTCTTCCCTTCTAAATGCTTGATGGATATTTCTTTGATAAGATGCCTCTTTGTTTAAAATTTCAGGGGTAATGTGGAGACCTTCCATTCCAATTTGCAAAGTTTCCAGCTGCTGAACTTCATCTTTTTTCTACTGAGAAGAGGGATTGGGGAGTTTCCTTAGCCACTCTTTTAATGCTTTTTTGGTGGATTTTAATTTTTTCTCCCACACATAGCTTGGGGATCCGTTGATGGGGATATCCCAAGCCGATTGGATAGTGTCTAGAAAACATGCTTTTTCAATCCAGAGAGGACTGAATTTAAAAGGAATAGGGCCAAGGTCTTCCTCAGGGGCCATAATGAGTTGAATTGGCTTATGGTTCGAGGAAAGATTGGGGAGAATTTTTTATGAGATAAGGAGGTTTTCTATCCAACCAGGCAACAATGTGATGAGGTCAAATTTTATTATTGTTCCAAGTATATTTGCCTCTCACCGGGGCAAAATCTAGCAGGTCCCTCTGCTGCATTAATTCCTCTACCAAAGGCAACAACTGATCTCTGCTACTGTTTCCCCCCCTTTTTCCTTTGGCTTCATGACTAAGTTGAGATCTCCTCCCAGGATGATGTTGTTTAGGGAGTGGAGATCTAAGAAATCAGAGAGAGTATCCCAACATTCTCTTTTTTCAGCATAAATGACAGGAACATAGAGATTGAATAAGCCTATAGTTAACTTACTTTCAAGGTGCTTGAGCTCAGTGAAGATCCAATGTTGGGTCTCATGGGAGTTCAACAGATGGAACTGATCTTCAGAACAAAGAGTTGCAACGCCTCCCGAAGTTCCCCTTGAGCTGACTATTATGCCTTCGTTCTTCTTCCAATTAGACTTGTTGATATCCATAAGGGCTTGCCCTTCAATTTTGGTCTCTTGGAGCAAGAGGATATCTGAGGGCTCTATTTTCATTAGATCTTTGACTGCTTCAATTTTTGGTTGGGTCCCCAGGCCTCTGCAGTTCCAAGAGACTATACGCATTATTTACCGAGTGAGGGATTTGGGATTCCTCCCTTGGTGGATCTTCCTCTAGTATTTTTACCGATAGTCATATCTATTGTGGACTAGCTGCCTTGCATTTTTAGGCGTTCTACCTCCTCCTCCCTGACTGCTTTGTGGGTCTTCTTGCCTGTTTCCTTCGAGGGTCTCTCATAGGTCTCATCCTCTGAGGAGTCTAAGGGATCTGGCACTTTTTTCTTCTTTGTTATATCTTCATACGAAGGCATGGAGGGGCTACCTTGAGGAGAACCATATGAGGCATCTCCGCCTCTGTCTTTATTTGCATGTGGATCTTCGACCTGTGCTAAAGTAGTCAGATCAGTTTCTGGGGGATTTGGTGGAGAGGTTCCTTTGGGGATTGGGATCTCGTCCAGGTCCTGAGGGGTTCTATTATCATTGCTGGGTTCTTCTTGGTTATTCCCCTTTGTGGATCCTTTCCCGACTGCTTTTGCATGGCCAATTTTCTGGACTGAGATCCATTGATCTCCCTTGGGGATGTGACTCTGCTCTTCATCTTTTTTCTTGCAATATTTTGTAAAGTGTCCATAGCCATGGCAATGTCTGCATTTAAAGGGGATCTTTTCATAATCCAGCTCTTGCATATGGGACCATCCAGCAACTGTGAGTTTTATTGCTTCGGGTAATCCTTCTTCCAGATCTACTTCCACGCATATTCGAGCATAAGAGTACTGATCTTTCCTTACGGAATGATGAATGTATTTACCAAGGGAGTTGCTGATAATTTGGAGAGATTTCTGGCTCCAGCAGTGCAGGGGAAGATGGGGGAGCTGCACCCACACTGGAACCGCAGTAGGAACATCCTAGGTCGGATGAAAATCTGGAGACCATTTATTTAAATATAAGCCCTGCGGCCCCATGAAATATGGCCCGTTCCTGAAGATGAGACTCTGGTCTTCTGCTGATTCAAACACGAATACAAAGAAGCCTTTACCTACAATATATGATTTGATTCCTTCCTTGATTAGAGGGGACCAGTTTCTCTTGATCCAGTCTTCAACAGATTTGGGTGATGGCTAGAGGCCGGTGAACTACCCAATGAGCCCTCTATCATCTAGATTCAATGCAGAGCAACAAGTTTCTTCCTCAGGGAGGGCCACCATGGGAATGTAGTCTTTTTTCTTGACAAATTTCTGTTTTTGTGTAGAGGGAGGATGTTTGTTGCATGCATCTACCATTTTTTGAAAATCGAGGACTTCAGGAGGGAGAGGGGGGGGTTTTGAACCCCCATCGCTGGGCATGGCTGCCAGGAGGGCCGCAGCTGCTCTATAGTAGGTGTGCGCAGCGCTAGCGTGGCGCAGAAGCTCTGGGGAGCTAGGTGACGTAGTGCAGACAAACTGTAGGGTGTTCCCTCATAATTTTTCAGTAGTAGAACTTCTTCACCATTGTTAAACTCTTCTAATATCCTCGATGACATGAATATGGATTAGCATGAAATTCCCTCAAGATAAGCTTATTGAGATCACTTTTTTCTGACACATATCCTGTCCTTAAATCTGATTAAACCATCTGCTATAACATGATAGTCCACATCTTAATCACTTGTACCCTGTTGTTATAAACTATGCCTAAGATCTTGTTGATGGTGCTTCATCCGCGAAGATCAGGGGATCTCTCCAATATGAGGTCCCAATTATACCTCACACCGTTTGGTCTAAGAGTGCCATCCAGTATGATGGCCCTATTTCCAAATACTTAGATATTTTCCTTGGATCTAGCTTTCAACATAAGAGAGTGTTGGAATGGTACCTTTAAATTCTAGTGAGTGTGTAATGTACCTGTGTCTAGGTTCTTTTACTGCAAAAGGGGGGAGAAAAGTGAGCCTCTAAGTGATAGCTAATAGTACCACCCAGGAAGAGACACACATGAACGAGGAAGACATGTCCAACATCCATCGAAATAGTCCACAATGGATGCGACAGTCATTAAAACCAAAGAACATGGAAAGATTCATCTACCATCCAGCGGAATAGTTTGAAAAGTACATTGCTTATACAATGAGGGGGTATGTATAACCAAGGGGTGATGCTTGAGCCTTATGACTCTTTCATTACCCTCATGACTATTCAACTTCCTATGACCTTTCAACTGACATGACTCTTCATATTCATGCGTCGAATATTATATTTTATTTACAATACACATGGCTCATAATAGTGATGTGGCCTTTGACAAATCATGACACGACTTGACATGACACTGCTGACATGGACTAGCTTGCTAAGGTGGAAATATCAAACCGTTGTTGTTGCTGAGTGATAGATGTGTTCTTGGATGTTATTTCCTTCTCCTCCATATAGCTTGATGATGAAATCTTCAATGGTCTTCGGTCTTGAGAGGTGGTTGCATGCATGTGTTCCCTTTTCTTGTTCTTGATAAACTTCTTTTTTTGTCCAGCTTTAAGTGAGCCTTATAACATGTTTTCTCCTTCTTATCCTTCTTCATCGACTCATCATGATCTAATGGTGTCCCTATTCTTGTAATTCACTCATGACGGGACGAAATCAAATCCAAAAAACCCTTATTCTAAGATGATGCACTATTATCCATGGACTGAGCCCAAGACAGGTGACAGGATGCGAAACAGGGCCTAGTAACTACATATTGCATAGTTGCAGGTAACAGGGAGGGAGGCTGGTCACTGAGATTGTGCAGAGCACAACTCAAGCTTGGTTGAGGATCTCTTGAGCATAGTATTCAATTCTAGGAAACATTTCACAGAAGCCACTGTGAGACAGGATTGTGCACTTGAGACAATTAGTGGTTGATGCAGGATGGGACCCTAGCAGGCAGGTCTGTGCAATTTTTAGAGGCAAGGTAGGACTGGGCAATAGAGGGGCTTGAGAAGATAGGTTTGTGCAGTTCTTGAGATTAGTGAGTCCCGAATGAGGGAAGGCATTATGGAGACCCTTCTGCGCAGTTATGGGAGGCAAGGTAAGCTTGGTTCTTTGCACATTATAGGATTCCAGTAGGCAGGGAAGAAGCTTGATGACTGTTCTTGCGAAATGCACAGTTTAGGTCAGACTAGAAGGAGATACTACACAGCTATGAGGATGAAGGGAGGTTACCAAGCTCTAGAATTGTGTAGTGCAACGTCCCTTGGGGACAGTGATTACAGACTGCATAGTTCCAGGCAACAAGGTTACATCACTGAGGGCTGAGACTACGAAGTCCACAGTTCAGTCGAGGTTCAGTGAAAGTGAGTTTCCTGGTCAGAAGGATTTTGGAGAAATGGAGAAGTGCGGGAGGAAGGTGAGCTTGTGAGGAACCTGAACTTGTGATCATGCACTTAGCATACTTCGACGACACGAAAACATAAACCAACAGAACAACAAGGCAAAGCATTATCCCCTATGAGACTGTCTTAGAATGAAAAGCGACAAGTGCGACACTTAAGATGGACTTTGACGACTGTGAAGACACTTGTGTGACAATTATTAAAACTTTGTGTATGAGTGTAACGAATGTTTACATGGCTAGGATAACTCGAATACAAAAAGACCAGCCTTCGAAATCGCCAGAAAAGGCACACAAGCATGGTAAAACAATCAAACATGCCAAAATACTACATTTGATAAAACAAGCGAAAGGGGTAAAAGAATCTAAGAAATCTCATGAAATGAGCTTAAGTGTTTGCAAAAATAGAGGGGAAGACCAATGAAGGCTCTAAAATTAAGTGCAAGCCAAAATTTTGGAGGGTGTTGTAGCCACTACAACACTTGGCGACACATTGGTTGAATACCAACTTCTTTGTATTGGTTCATTTTTTAGGTGTAGGGCCTTGGTCCTTCAGGGAGTATTGATTCATCGTGCAGATTACTTTGGCTTCGCTAGTTACCCCATGGGAAGAAATGATTCCCTTTGTACCTTCTTAGTTGAACACAACATAAGATTCAACTATATCACAATGTTTCGAATTGGAAAGGGTAGTTTAGCTTGCAAGCTTAATATTTTGAGAATATAGTTTTTCATCTCCAGTGTTGCTTCGCTACTAGCAGGCCTAGATAGTACCCCGATGGAGTCACGTAGGAGCACAAGAATTTCTCCACTGCCAGTGAGCCTAGACAGTACCCTGGTGGAGTTGCCTGCTTCAACTCTCTATGTAGGAATCCTTTCTCTTATTTCACCTTTATTTATTTATCTAAAGAGAACTGTGCATAGGCACTTATTTATTTTGGGAGGAAGAGGGATCTTGACTTATTGAGAGAAGGAGAGGTTGTTCCTTAAGAAAATACCTCTGATCCATGTTTGCTCATTTTTATTTTCCCCTTCTCCATTTCTACTAGTTGGATAAGCTTGAAAACACCAAAAGAAAAAAACTGAGTATAGGCATGAGGTTTCCAAACTGGACACAGGTTCATGGTTGGACCAAAACTCTCCTTACGGACGGATCATATTCTCCATCAGAACTTCATCAGCTAAAAGTTACAACCAATACAAAGAAGGTGGACACAAGACTGGCCAAGGGCTGTAGTGTCACAAGACTCTTTGAACTTCAGCCACACACACACTTGGAAGCCACAATGCAGTAAGGCACAACACTTATTTACACGAGAAAAATAATATAAAACCAAAGAAAACATAAACAACAAATGATAAAAGACTATGTACATCTTGCGGGGCACAACCCTCGACCTTCATTGAAAGTAATATTTTAAGTCTTGGTCATTGACAGGGATAGAGCCAATATTCCCATCAAGTGATTGATGATGATACATGTATTGGCCAATATTTTCGTGGACTATGTATGGACCAATCCACAGGGATTGAAATTTAGTGTGCTTTCATTTATCTTTATGGGATTTGTCCCACTTCAAGACTAAGTCACCCACACTAAAGTTGGCCTTCCCTATGGACTTTCTATCAGACCATATCTTGATATGGTTATGATGGAGTGAATTTTTTTCTTCTTCTTTCAACCTTTATTCCTATAACTTATGCAAAGTGTCCATCCTACCTTGAACTAAGATACATGGCTTGCCCTGGGATTTTTGAGACAATTTGAGAGAAGGAAAGTATATATTTAGTGGAAGGATGGCTTCATTTTCGTACACTAGGATTAAGGGGAGGTCTTTAGGGAAGGTTTAGGTGTGAATCGATCAGCCCATAAAGCATTCGATGATGTGAATGAGGTTCTTATTTATGGATTTGGAAAGACAATTCCCTTGTGGATGATAGTAATTAGAATGTTTCAAGACAATACCATTTTCCAATGAAAAGTCATAAATATTTAACAAAGGAAAGTTCGTTGCGTTGTAAAAAACAAGTGGCGTAGGAATGTCAAACCTAGAAATGATATTCTATTGCAGAAAGTTGATGACTTCCTGATCATTCACTTGTTTTAGTGGAACTTCCTCTCTCCACCACGTGAAATAATTTGTAGTCATCAAGATATACCAGTGTTTCTTCAGTGAATGAGGAAAAATTTCCCCAATGATATATAAGCCCCACTGTTGGAATGATTCTTCCACTACAATAGGCTGCAGCGGGGATGCTGACTTCTGATTTTTGCCGACACACCTTTGATAGACTGGACACCTATGGGCATAAGCATGAGCATCTTTGAATAATGTAGGGCACTAGAAACTGGCCCGCATGACCTTGTGTGTTGTGGTGTTTCCCATGATTGTCCTCTAGCTAGTCTGTCATGAGATCATGTAAAAGCTTATCTAAATCTTGTGCCTCCATGCACCTGAGAAATATCCCATTATGGTGTTTTTTGTATATCACCCCATGCACCAGTTGGTATGACAGTGCTTTGAGTTGGAGTGCTCTCTTCTACCGCAAAGAGAAATGAGAGGGAAAAATTCCATGCTCAAGGTACCGATGCACATCTCTGTACCAAGATTTTCTATCTAAAGTGGGAGAGGATCGCTCAACATTGTACATTTCTATTTCTTTCTCCCAACCCACAAGTTCTTCTTCTTCCTCTTGGGAATTAAATTCTTCTGCTTATAACTTACAAAGACCATGACCCTTTATGGTGTGAACTAGTTTGATGTCAAGATTGTATTCCTATAATGTGGTCATCTAGTTCGTCCTTCTCTCACCCAACTCTTGTTGAACAAGCAGTGATCTGACTGCTGGGTGTGGAACAAAGATAATACAATGGTTTTTTAATAATTAGGGTCTGAAGTGCTTCACCAGCTTGTATACTGCATAATCTTGTTTGTCCATGGTGGGATATTTGAGCTATAGTCCTTCCAGGCTCACACTCATGAAGGAGATGGGTCACTCGTTGTCCAACTTGTCCTTCTGAGTGAGCACAACAACGAGATAAGTGTTGGAAGAAAAAGTGTAGAGCAAGAAGTCTTTGATGAAGTTTGGGTTGTACAACGTGGTGCTTTTGCTATTGCTTTCTTTATACGGGTGAACACATCCTTTTCCCTTTTTTCCCAACTGTAGATTGTGTCCTTCTTGATCATCTCTTGTATCGGTTTGATGATATGAGCATAGTCGAAGATGAACTTTCTGAGGAAGTTTATCTTCCCCAAGAAATACTGCATGGCTTTCTTATTCATGGGGTGGGGAATTTGTGTGATAGTCCGAACCCTATCTAGATCTACCTTGATCCCATTTTTAGTAATAATATGTCCAAGAAGGTTACCCTCGGACATTGTGAAGATTCTCTTCTTGGGATTCATGAATATGCCGTATTTCCGACATTGCTCAAAAATTTTCTTGAGGTGGCGCAGGTGGTCTGACGATTGTCTTGTAGACACTATTACATCATCGAGGTAGACCACTATGCTCTATCTAATAAGCCTAGGGAAGGCAATGTCCATTGCATGTTGAAATGTTGCACCTATAGTAACCAATCCAAACGGAACTCAGTGAAATGAGAACGCACCCCACTTGGTATGGAATGTAGTCTTCAGTCTGTTAGGCTCTACTACCAAAATTTGATTGTAACCTGAGAAATCGTCTAACAAAGAAAACATCTCTGCCCAAGATACTGTCTGCAATATGTGCTCAATGGATGACACTAGTTAATTGTCTTTGTCATAGGTGTGGTTGAGGTTGCAGAAATATACACATAGGTGGATCTCCTTGGGCTTCTTCCTTACAAGGACTAGATTAGATACCCAAGTGGAATGTCGCATTTTATAAATGATCTGAGCATCCAACAACTTCTTCAATTATTTCTGTATGAGGGGTTCAAGTGTTGGGTGAACTTTCCTTAGTTTCTGTTGAAAAGGCTTAGCCCCTTCTTTGATCGGTATCACGTGCTGGATTATTCGCATGAAGGTGGTCTGACTGTTGCCTTGAAAACATTATTACATCTTCGAGGTAGACCACTACACTCTGTCTGATAAGCCCATGGAAGGCGATCTCCATTGCATGTTGAAAATTTGCACCTGCATTAACCAACCCAAAGGGAACTCGGTGAAACACAAACATACCCCACTTGGTATGGAATGTAGTCTTCATTCTGTCAGGCTCTGCTACTAAAACCTAATTGTAACCTAAGAAACCATCTAACAAAGAAAACATATCTACCCCAGATACTATCTGCAATATGTGCTCCATGGATGACACTGGGTACTTGTCTTTGTTTGAGGCACGGTTGAGGTTGCGGAAATATACACACAGGCAGATCTCCCTGGACTTCGTCCTTACAGGGACTAGATTAGATACCTAAGTGGAATGTCGCATTTTATAAATGATCCAAGCATCCAACAACTTTGTCAATTCTTTCTGTATGAGGGGCTCAAGTGTTGTGTGAATTCCTTAGTTTTTGTTGAAAAAGGATTAGCCCCTTCTTTGATCAGTATCACGTGCTGGATTATTCACATGTCATATGTCTTAAGATCATCACATGTCCACGTGAAGACATCAAGGTACTCATCGAATAAGCAGATAAAAGATTGTCTCTCTTGTGGTGTACAACAAGTACCAAGATTCAAATACTTTGGGTCTTCTTCTATTCCCAAATTGATCTACTCATGCATTAATGTAAAGTTGTGGGTCTTAGTGTTCACAGGTCACTGAAAATGGTTCTGCAGGTCATACAACTTTTCTAGTGATACCACACCCTCAGGGATGAGGTTTCCTTTGCTTGTACTACCTACATCCTGCAGAGACTGTTTGTGCTCGTCCTCGTCTATCGATGTGTCCTTGAATACATCAGCATTGTCCATAAAATGTAGTATTTGTTGATCATCATAAAAAATCATAAATTAGTGATGTTGTCTAGGACAAATGGTTTGTAAATAATTTCAATAGTAAATTTGTACCTTAAAGATAACATCCTAGCAGCTGCATTTGTGAAGGCACCCATAGCTACATTACACATTCTTGGCATTGAAATAATATTGAAATCTTGGAAATGAGAAATGAGTTGCCATACCTCTTGTTGATAACTCTTAAGACAAGGTGACACATAGTGTATAGTGTTCCATACCTGACGCATCACGATTTCAGAGTCACCTACCACTTTCAGGAGAGTAATATTAAGGTCAATGGATTTCTATAAGCCCAAGATGAGTGCTTCATACTCTTCGGTGTTTTTCATACTCTCGAATCCCAAGTGACTAGAGATTAAATGCTTTCTTTGTAGTGAGTCTATTAAAACACAACTAGCTCCAAATCCCTCCTTTGTTTTGGATACGTCAAATTACATGGTCAACATATCATTTGTACACAGACTGCTTACCGCACCAGTACTACTACTACTACTGTTACTATTACTTATTGTACAAGTTTCATTTTCGCCAGTTGATCATGGAAGGAGGTCCAATTGTGTGATTGGTGAGACAGGGGATGGCCCTACAAGATAGCATCCCAACTGTGTCTCTAGAAAGTAATTTTTGAAAACAAGTATCGTGAAATCCAACTGCTCGTTATGCCCATTCAAGGGAGTTACGTTGTGCTTCATGTAGCTCTACAAAAGTACTCAAATCTAGTTGTTTCGACCCTTTTACAGAACCCATAAGTGTGACCAGTTAGTGGAAAAATATCCTTGCATCTTGCTTGACCAGTCTCTACTCATCCATACCCCATATGCTTATGGGATGTACACAATTACGATATTAATGCATTGATGAACTCCTCCGTTAGATAATAGTGAGATGATAACATCCATGAGTTCACAAATTGTTGGAACACAAGTTTTGTCCAGTTGGATGATCTTTTCATTTGTCTTACTCCATTGAACATTGATTTTCTTTGCCACAACGAGTGGCATGACATTAACCAATGCACTGGAATAAACCAAGTATTTGTGAACACTGAATTTACAGATTTCAAATGACTACAAGAATGGTGGGTAGAGTGAGTTTTCCTCCGCCATGCAGATCACATCAAGCACATATGCGAGAGCATCATGAGAGTTACTAGATCCCTTGTTTGAAGAGGTGGCATCACTAGTAGAGGTTTTCCCAAGTGCTCATAGAAGAATGTACATTGGTTTGTGATTTTTGTAAGTTCAAATAGAGAAATGTTTTCATGAGACTTCTTCATGCCTTCTACAATGTTGTACTCTATTGCGGGAAGACTCAATGAGGTGTCCGGGCATGGAACTGAATTCATGGTTCCTAGTGGGATGGTTTTGTCTTTATTGCTTATGGAAACACTTTTTGTTAAAGCTATCTTCCCAGACTTTCTCTGAGTGTTTTGTGTTGAGTCGATTGGAGGACCCATTTTCCTTAACAATTTTTCTCTGAATTTATGTTTCAGTACCTCAATCACAGTGGTGGCCCCTTGACTCCTCAAGTTGTATCAATTATTTTTCTTCAGGGCTGGACCGTCACTCGAAGGTTCCTTATTGCTGGTGTTTTATTGGGCTACAAGAACGTACTGATACATGTTTACTACATGCCCAGTGATTGGAGCTTCATTAGCTGTAGTATTTTCTTCTTCTTCATTAGGCTTATGTTGTTCATCAACCATGACCTTGTCACACAACTGTGTAATAAGACTACTCATTCCATGGTTCCATTTTGGGCATGTTTTTTCCGAATGATGTTAGTGGTGGAACATGCAGTATGAATATCTACGGATTTTATCAATGTTTAGAACCATGTTGGAGCTCTGTGCATATTTGACTGGCTAGTTGCTGCTACTACTGGAAGGTACATTATTCCTTTTCGGGTACCTGGGGGTCCTACTGCTCATGGTAGTCTTGCTTTTCCTCTGTTTAAGTTCAACCATTTCGATGGTCAGGGACTTTACAAGATGAGAAAGGTTCTAATTATTGCTCATTTCCTTTTCCTTGGCCTTGCTCACAGAGTTTTGAGACCTCTTACTCGTGTCTTTGGATTCCTTAGTGGGTTCATCATTTGCAATGAATCCAATAGCGCGTAGATCCTTCTTAACGTAAATAGCCTCTTCATAGTTTTTTGTTAATGTTGGTTTCACAACTCGCTTGATGAACTGCACAATACTAGTTGGCAAGGTAGAAGTGTAGTAGTCAATAGTGATGGAGTTATGAGGTTTTGTATTTTCCGAGAACTTATTCAAAATACGGTTGAACCTCTGATTGAAATATTTGACCTTTTCTTTCTACTCCATCTTGAGACTACCCAACTCCTTTAGTAACATGATAGGGGTCTTGCCTTCAGAAAATTTCTCAAGAAAGTTCATTTTGAATACCCTCCAATTCTGGATGGAGTTTGGAGGAAGGTTGTGGTACCATACAACTGCTCTGCCATCCAAGGTACATGGAAGCAATCTACATGCAACATCATCATAACGTACCTCCAGTTTCTGTAGATGTAGGTAGAAAGTTTCTAAGTGATATTCTACATTCACTATCTTGTCAAGGTCATATTTTGTTAAGAGCTTCTCCATGTGTCTTGGCATATTGTGTAGGACACCCGGAAGTTCCAGTGGGCTCTGAGTCATCCAATCCAGATTTTGGTCTGCCTTGTTGTCTTATTCCTTATCTTCTTCTTCCTCTTTTGAATCTAATGACTCCTCTTCTAAATCTATTGATTCCTCCTCTTCCTCTCCTCCTCCTTCGTTTCCTTCCCCTTTGCCTCCTCCACCAGAACTTGAATTCGAGAGCAAGGGGTGGCCTTCTTCTTCTCCTTAAAAGAGAGGAGGTTGTTCTTCTTTCTCCACATATTTTGATATCTCTTCAAGGGT
Source organism: Pinus taeda (assembly GCA_000404065.3). Taxonomy (NCBI): domain Eukaryota; kingdom Viridiplantae; phylum Streptophyta; class Pinopsida; order Pinales; family Pinaceae; genus Pinus; species Pinus taeda. The sequence continues at coordinate 44,629 of APFE030279152.1, forward strand.
GGCAAGGATCACTTCTTCAAAAAATGTAACTACTACTCCTGTGGGGGTATTCCTGTTCTTATTTTGAGAATATGGAAGAGTGTACACTCACAGAATCATTGCAACAATTTTTTCAAATTGACAAGTGATGGGACGAAGTGCCTGGATTTGATGGTATGGGATTTCACATTCAGGTTTGGGAGGTGAGGAATTGCCAACTTCAGAATTGCGGGTAGGGGAGAGGGAGTGGATGTCACTTCCTTGAGCAGAAAATGGATCAGTGGGGTCAGTGGGACAATCAACCATGAAATATTGGTGGCCCTCCTTCTAGCGCTAGAAATGTTGATGGTGCTAGATCCACCAACATTTAGGGGATCTCCTCGATATGAGGTCAGAATTTGACCTCACACCATTTGGTGTAGGAGTCCCACCCATTATGATGACCCAGTTGCCAAATACTTAGAGATTTTCCTTGGCTCTAGCTTCCAACATAAGAGAGCGTTGAAATGGTACCTTCGAAAAGCAAGGTGAGTGTGCCTGGTGAGTGTGCAATGTAACTGTGTCTAGGTTCTCTTAATGCGAAAGGGGGGAGAAAAATGAGCCTTTAAGTGAGAGGTAAAAGTACCACCCAAGAATACATGTCTAACATCCATCGGAATAGTCCACAGTGGATGCGACAGTCGTTAAAACCAAAGGACAAGGAAAGATCCATATACCATCTAGTAGAATAGTCCACAACGAATGTGATAGTCATTATAACCGATGAGCAGGGAAAGGAATGTCTAGTATCCTATGGAATAGTCCACAAAGATGAGACAACAGTGACAACTATTACAACACCATCCCAACAAGATAAGCACTAAAACGACTAAAATAGTTCAACTATCTTAGTACATGTGAAACAAACATGAAATATAAATGCTCACATAATAATCTTACAAACATCCATGATTCATGCATGGAAAAGTGTTGGCTTGAAAAGGCTTTTGTATTAAGCAAAAGTTCCAAGACACATATTTACATTATGCATCACTAGGCCCAGTAGTGGGACATTGGAGCCACTCCTTGCTCCTCAAATAAAGGACTGAAACTCTCTATGCTTTGTGGGAGGATCCAAGGCGAAACGTTTGTTACTTGAACAATATGTGGGTATATATAACCAAGGGGTGATGCTTGACCCTTGTGATTCTATGAGTACCCTCATGACTATTCAACTTCCTATGAATTTTCAACTAACATGACTCTTCATATTCATGTGTGTCCATTGGACTATTATATTTGATTTACATTAAAAACAATGTAAACTTTGAAACAGGAACTTTAAACTCAAAATGGGAACTTTGGCAAAAAAACCCCGAAAAAACATCAAAAACAGTGCAAAAAACGAAAAATGTTGATGCTGGGATAACACCTTTTTTTTTAAGGGTAAATTTTCAACATGTTTTAAAAATGGCGGTGAAAACCAACTTTTTGTGCAAAAATTGTCCAAAAAACACCCTCAAAATGAAAAGTGTTGATGTTCGAATAACACTTTTTTTTTCAATGGTAAATTTTGTGCAAAAAAACACCCTCAGAACGAAAAGTGTTGACACTGGGATGACACTTTTTTTTTCAAGGGTAAAATTTCAACATTTTGAAATAATGGTGTAATATATTTTATTACGACTCCGAAAAAATTAAAATTTCAAAAGAATAATGAAAACATAAAATAAAATAAAAAATTAAAACAATGAAAAAACACAAAACAAAAAAAATTAAAGAGAAATAACAAATCATAAAATAAAAAGCAAAAAGCAAAAATCAAATATTTAAAAAAGACAAAAAAACAAAATAAAAAAAAAAAAATCTACCATAAAATTAAAGAAAAAAACCAAATTAACTTAAAAAGATAATAATAAAAAACTAAAAACAAAAACTTAAAATTATAAACAATAATAGTAAGAAAAAATATTTAAAAAAAAAAAATGGAAAAAAAGTATCTTATAAAAGATCATAAAAAAAAAAAAATGACAAAAGAAAAAAAACAAAAATATGGAAAAGGGAAAAAAAATTAAAATAAACTATAAAATTAAGTAGGTAAAAATAAAAAAATTTAAAAAACATTAACAAAAACTAAAAAAAATAAATTAAAAACAAACTAGATTAAAAAAAAAAAAGAATATTAACCAACAAAATTAAAAAACTAGTAAAATTAATATTAAAAACATTTAAAAAAACAAAAAATAAA
>APFE030279152.1:57561-70977 GCA_000404065.3 Pinus taeda
AGCCAAATATTATGGCCTTTACCTAAAAGTTCAATGGCCTCAATTCCAAATAAAAATTTTGGCACAAAGAGGCATAATGCCTTTCCAAGGCTATAGGCAATTCATGGATTTGTGTGACCAAAGAAGCTTATCCATAAAAGAATTACAATGCAGAACACCAGCCAAATATTATGGCCTTTACCTAAAAGTTCAATGGCCTCAATTCCAAATAAAAATTTTGGCACAAAGAGGCATAATGCCTTTCCAAGGCTATAGGCAATTCATGGATTTGTGTGACCAAAGAAGCTTATCCATAAAAGAATTACAATGCAGAACACCAGCCAAATATTATGGCCTTTACCTAAAAGTTCAATGGCCTCAATTCCAAATAAAAATTTTGGCACAAAGAGGCATAATTCCTTTCCAAGGCTACAGGCAATTCATGGATTTGTGTGACCAAAGCACCTCTGAGGACAAAGAAAAGATGCCAGAGTTCTATCTACACAACATGGCCCTCACAGACCTGAATGTGTGGGACCCCAATGCTAAGCTAAGGGATCTGCAATTAATGGCCATCGCATCATGGATGAACCATGAAGAATTGAGGGCAGCGGAAATGAAAATATTGTTAATAAAAGAGCAGAATGAACCATTGATGATAAGAGTTGAGCCATCAGATCCTATGGCACTCATCAACACACACAACTTGCTTGCCAATGACCCTTAGATTACCCCTAAATATCTAGCCAATCAGGAACAAGCCATTGCACACTTTGAATATATGCTTAGGCTACTTGGGGATGACTGTGTGCATGCAAGCATGAGAAGATGGAACATCCTACCCCACAACTTGCAGATCGGAGAATACCATTCCCCCATGAGGTTGAAGGAGGCATTGAAAAGAGTGCCAATGTACAAGCGCTCCATGCAAAGGTTGAAGGTCAACTGGATTGGCTTCAAACTGAGTCCTCCACTCATATTAGGCATGCTGGAAGGTACAAGAGAAGAAGAAGAGAAGGAGCAGTGGAAGGATATAGATAGAAAGGTAGGTTTTTATGGAGAACATGAGCATATCACGTCAAAATCCTGGAAGGATAGGGAGGCCACAAAGGCCATGAAAGACCAAGAGATTGACTAGGTTGTTTAGAGGATGAGAAACACCTTCAGTAGGGGGTGATGATGAGCCTCATAAATGGGTAATTATATGGGCTCATTTTACCTCCTAACCTAGCCAAATCAACCATTCTCTTAGCTTATTGTATGATTTTCTGATTATATTTATGTTTATAGGGTGAGTTGAGTTAGTTATTATGCCATGTGGTCTAACATGTATTTAATGCAAATTATTGATGGATTTCGAGGTCAAAGTCAAGGATCTAGTGGTCAAACTACAGCAATAACTTGAAGTAAACAGAGGAGAGGACTTATACGAGGGAATCCCCCTCATTTATTGCTCCTCACTTCGAATTCCCCTTCATTTAGCTCAGAGTACAAGAAGCTGAATCATGCATTAGAAGGCAGTCGAGCAAGTGGAAGATGATTGATAGTTATCTCAAGTTTTTGGAGCCAAGCCTCCCCGATTTCAAGGAAGCTATTCGTAGCTTCAATGTATAAGTAGAGAGGCCTAGGGCCTCACTAGCCTTGACTTTTTTTGCTTGTGTAAACTCTGCTCAAATTTCGAGCTTACTATTTATGACAGTTTTATGTAATCTTGTTATTTTTTGATAATGAAGATGGAATCCTTTTTGAGCTGGCATTGAGTTACCTCAGAGGGCTGAAGATCTTGAGTTAGGGCCCAATCCAAGTAGCCAAGCTTCTCTTTACTTGTATTTGTATGCTTTACTTCAGTTTGTAGATTACTTTGTTGTTAGATGTATTTCTCTTATGGTTAAGAATAGGTTTCTTTTGATGATTTAGTAGCTTGCTTCCATTTGCGCTTTTTGTAGCATGTTAAGCAGTGATCAAAGAAGATTCAAAAGGCTAGGAATAGTGCCTTGGCCTCTCTTCCTCCCTATGGGACCATGATTTGAGGCAAAGACTCTCTTTCTGCCCCAAAAACATAGATTTTCCTCATTCCTAGGACTTCTAATGTTTGCAACTCTCTAGTAGGTTTATAGTCCAGTTTTGCTTTGGTTTAGATCTTATTGATCATGTTCACTTCCTGATTTGAAATAGTCCTTTTTTATTCTTTCTTTTCTTACAAAATCTCCCAGCATTTCCTTCTATACATCATAGTTTAGGCCATTTTAATGCAAAACTATGTTTTTCCTAGGATGCACTCATTTCATTGGTTGCTTGATTTTCTTGGTTGACTATTAGTTTCTATGCAGCATATATCTTTTAGTACTAGGCCAGCTTACCAACAATTACACTCTCCATCTGATCCATGCCCTATAGGTCTCCCAAACCTCACCTCAATTCTGCCCTAGTTTCCTTCATTTTTCATAGAACTTCTTCCTCTCTCCTTGAGCAAACCTAATCATCTTTATCTCCTAGTGACACCTCATTCCAACCTTCATCCACCTTTTCCACCCACTATCACACCCTCAAAAGAACGAAAATTTCTCTCGGCCTCCTCTTGTAGGCCTCCTGTAGTTTCCCTGTTTTCCTCCTATAGTTTTCCTGTGTCCTCCTGTAGTTTTTCCTGTAGGCTTTCTTTTGAAGGCCGAGTGTGGGAAAAGCCTCCAAAGGCCACCTAAGACCTCCTAGTACCCATTGACACCATCCTACATCCTCCTAAGCTCCAAAACCACCCTCTAACACCACCTGTTCGCTGCCACACACAGACAATAAATTATATGCATGTTAAATTCACATAAAAACACAAAAAAATCCAAAAATATGTTTTTTGCTTATTTACTTCCAGAAATAGAATGGTTAGATGTTGTTTACTTCCTTGAGTAGGTAGTGGCATTTCTTGCATAGTTTTCATAGTGTTTTTGACAAAAGTAGAACTAGCTTGTTAATTAGTGTTTACTAGGTTTTGCATTACATTCTAGTCTTTCTCCTTTCTGTAGTTAGAATAGCATCTATAGAGTAATCTTTCTTTCCTTTCATCACACATAAAGCTTCTTCTGAAATATATAGAAGTTGGCTTGAGCTCCTAGTGATCTCACACCGGCTGGCCAAGTGACAACCTGTAGTGAGAACTAGTACTTGTGCATATAGCACCGATGCTTCCAAGTTTGTTACGAACTACCGGGTTGATAAAAGTAAAGTTGGTAGCCCAGGAGTTGCAACATTCTTGTTGCGATACTGGCGCTCACTAGCTGCTATATGACTCACATGCATTCTTATGCTAAGAGGATTTGCACCCCTATTTTCCTTTCCCTTAATGTACCTGATCTCGAATTGAAACTCACTGATCATGGCCAACCATATAGCTTGTCTAACATTTAGATTCGATCGGTAAACATGTATATCAATCCACTGTGATCACGCATTAGGATGAACCACCTGCCAAGAAGGTAGTGTCTCTACATCCTGAAAGAATGGATGATCCTTGTCAACTCAAGGTCATTTGTCACATAGTTCTGTTCGTGCTCATTTAGTTTCCTTGATTCGTAACGTTCCACCTATCCCTCCTACATCAGGACTCCACCAAGTCCTATTTTACAAGCATATGTACACACCACAAACTCTTTATCTAGATCTGCAATCTTTAGAACTAGAGCATTTTTCAACAAGTTTTCAATAGATGAAAACTTGTTTTACATTCCTTTGTCCATTCAAATTTCTTCGCTCTTCTCTACAATGATGTGATAGGATATGCAATCCATGTGAAGTTTCTAATGAATCTCTTGTAGTAACCTGCTAACCCCATGAATGATCTTACCTCATCCACATTCCTAGGAGCTTCCCATTCCATGGTAACCCTTATGTTTTCTGGATCCACTGCTATGCCTTCCCTCGAAACAATATGTACCAAGTAATGCACATTTGTTTGAAAGAAACCACATTTACTAATCTTGGCATACAATTGATTCTCTCTTAGCAATATCAATACTTCTTCAAGTGTTTGGCATGATCTTCCTCATTCTTATAATATATCAATATATCATCAATGAACACAAAACACACTTATCTAGATAAGGACGCAATACACTATTCATCAAGCACATAAAAGTAGTTGGAGTGTTAGTCAAACCAAAAGGAACTACAACAAACTCATTATTCCCATACCTAGTTCAAAAAGAAGTCTTGTAGATGTCTTCTTCTTTAATTTGTACCTAATGGTATCCTCATCTCAAATCAATCTCCAAGAACACTACTTCTCCCTTAAAATGGTCAAACAAATCATCAATCCTTGGCAATGGATACTTGTTCATAATTGTTACCTTATTCAATTTCATTTAGTCAATACATAACCTAAGAGTACTATCCTCCTTCACGAACAATATCTGTGCACCCTAAGGTGGTATACTTGGTCTAATGTATCCCTTGTCAAGCATCTCCTTCAACTACAACTTCAATTCCACTAAATCTGGAGTGCTCATCCTAGAAGGTGCCTTAGATGTTGGTGATGCCCCTAATACCAACTCAATAGAAAATTCCACTTCCTCGTGAGCTGAAAATTTGAAATATTTGTGGGAAATACATCCTAAAACTAGTGTAAAACCGAGTACCTGTTCAAGACTTTTTCATCCTCAACATCTTTACCTTTGTCACTAGAAATATTTACTGTAAATAACACACACCCTTTCCTACGACTTCACTTTTCCTGCATAGCTGTAACCATTCTGAATGATGTTACTTTTTTCTTACCCTACAATATTCTTTGTTCCCCATTGTCATCCAAACACTTAATAGCATTATCATAATAGTCCACATTAGTCCTATGGATATACAACCAATCCATACCCAATAGCATACAATATGAACCTAACAGAAGTAGATTCAAATGTGCTGATATAGGCATAGCATTCATGTCAAACGCACAAGCTCTTACCCAATGATGAACTCTTTTCTTTGTACCTATAGCCAACTGCAGTAACCAAGATTCCACACTTATCCACTAGGTCAAGATTAACATAACTATAGTTAGATCCAGGGTAAATCAAAATAGAAAAAACTTGATCGGAAATATTTCCATCCGTCTCGATAATAGATACCTGGTGATCCGCCTTCCTGTTATCCAATGTTTCATAGATTCAATGAATACTTTGCCCAACATCCCCAACTGTCTACACCTCTTGTGCACTGTAAATATGAGGTCTACCACCCTTGATCCTATGAATAATCTCTCTTAATATGCTCCTTACTGCATGTCCAACACTGCAACTGTCTCCTACGATCACCTCTGTTATGTTTTTCTCCAGGTTGATGTCCATTAAACTTCTTATAAGGTACAATCATTCTCTTTTTCACCTACATCCTAGGGTCTTGTTCTTTTTAGATGCCATTAACCTTTATTCTTGTATTTCCCTTTCCAACATTGTTGAGTTTATGTTTTTCTCCTTTATTGCTGATAACAATGCTTCAAATTTCCAATGATTTCTTCAAGTGATCGAGGCTCATCATACTCAATCCAATATCTAAATGAAAGTGGAAATCCATTGAAAAATATCTGAACTTTGGCTTTCTCATCCTTAAGATATGACACATACCTAATCAATTCTAGGAACTTGATCATATACTCCTCATCTGTCATCGATCCCATATTTAACTCATAGAATTCCTAGGATTTACTGTCATATTACCTTTATGACAAGTACTTCTTCCTGAAAAGTATCTTGAGTTCATGCGATTAACAAAATTTTGAGGTAAAAAATAGGACTCCTAAGGATATTATAAAATAATAGTGGAAATAATAAAATAAGATTAGATTACATCATCAAATTTTAAAGGGAAAAAAGAAAAAACTATATTTTCAACTCGTATTTCCAACTTATCTCCCTATGGGTTTACTCAAATTGCGAGCGATGCATAATTTGATTCCTCGTCGAAGGAGTACCCATGTTACATACTTTTGATGGACCCATCTACACGAAAAATGAGAAATACATGTAAGAACATGATTTCCCATTTTAGACCTCAAAATTTCTCTAATGTAACTCAAATGCTCTGTATTGATGTCTCTAACCTGCTTCACATCCTCCCACTAGATGTCTGCTTTCCCTTTTAGGCCAAAGATAGTTATTCTAGCCTTCATATTCTCTGTATAGCCATGTAGCTCAAAGAACTACTTCATTCTGAGTAACCATTTGTTGGGATGGGGTCAAATTTTGTTAGTTAAGTCAATTTTTTTAATAGTTTTTGTTAAAGAATGTAAGGTCCCTGCGAAATGTGGAAGTAGAGCATGAAGCTAAGTAAGATTCAAAGGGGCATTAGTCCCTTGCATGGGTAGGTGATAGGATGGTTTTGAGACTCACCCATGGTTTGCGGGCCATGGTATTGTAGTGAAAAGTCTATATATAGTTAAGTCATAGCGAGTCTAAAAATATAACTTGTTGTGAAGAATCATTGTAAGGGCAAGGTGCTAAGGCAGAAAAGCTCTGTTTCCTGAACATAAGTGAAAGGGGAAGGCTCCTACATCTGAGTTCATGGAGACCTTGTTAAGTCTACAACTGAGTGTGTGGACCCCTGCAGCTGTGTGCGCATGAATAATAAGTTTGTCTCTAAATGATTATACTTAATAAAGATTGTTTTTGAGTTGAATTTGTGGTTCTATGCCTTGTTTATGTTTTTAGTTAAGTTGTATATCTTCGCGATTTGTTATGAATTATGTGAATTAATGCTTGTTTATTGCACAAAAGTAGTGGATCTGTATCTTTTATGAATGATAATAACAATTTAAGACCTTCAAAGAGAGTTAGAAGCTGTTAGAATAGATTTTCAATAGTTGTTTGTTGCAAGAAGTAGATCTGCATGAAGGCAGATCTAAGCCCTAAGATCCTTAGGAAGACCATCACATAGGTCTCTAGATGTAGAAACCTAGTTCTAGCATCCCCTAATACTACTTCGGGTGAGACTGTAGCCTGCGGTACGCAGGTTGTTGCTGAAAGAGCCAGTAGTCAGGGTTTTTTTGGTTGGTGCAAATAACTCTAAACCTGGGTTAGGCCCCATCAAGACAACAAATGGTTCCATTGTCAAGACCAGGTTTAATCTGAGGAATGTGTGATGTCGAATAAGTGGTTCCCTACTAAGAAATAAATTGAGAAGTGGCTTGATTGGAAGGAACATGCGTTTACAACTCAGAAGAACAGAAATCCGCGGTTATCCAAGGAACAATGGTTGAATAGATACCTATACTTAGATGAGACCAAGTATTTTTTCTAAGTCACCTGCTACTAAGTAAAAGTAGAAGAAACCCCAAACTGTACCGGTGAGGCAGTCACCGAGGAAGAACCTCGTGGAGGTTCGGCATAAAGGGAAGATGGACAAGGAAAAACAACCATATGAACCCATGGATTTGGACGAAGAAGAACTCCACGATGGAGTTGAAGAGCTGGATGTTGATGATCGAGAGCCTCTCACTAGACTCTTGGAGTATATCCCTCCACAAAAGGGCAAAGCGAAGGTACCCAAGGACCCGAATTTGGGCAAGTCCATGATATCTGCGCCGCTATTGTTGGAAGAAGTGGTATTTGAAGGTGTTCTCTTAGCATGTATCCCTGTGTTAAAATTGGAGGATTGAGATCTAGTTGAACACGAGAAATTCCCACATTTGGCCGCGAATAAGTACATGACCAAGATTTACTATGAAGAGATTGGGGTCACAAAGCTGGAACCAATGAAATGGGTAAAAGGGGTCAAGCAAGCCAGATTGCTACATATGTTGTGTGTGCTACATTTTCACTGGTCGATTATCAATACTGTATGTTTGCACCAATTGTTTGCACTGGTGCACGATGGGTGTTTATGGTTAGGTGAACCCATCCCCATAATAGACATGCTGATCCACATAAATATGAAATTTCCCGATCCAAAGGAGTTTGGAGGAAAAAGAAAGGAGAAGGGACTTGTAGATAAAATGAAAAATGAGTTTAGATTGGTCAACAAGTCGCGCAGGTACTCTATCCACTCTCTTATAGACTAAAAGGTGCAGTTTTTCGCTCATATTTTGGCTGGGAAGGTAATGTGAAAATGTCGTGTGAATGAGGTTCCAATGATAGTAATTTCATTGGCTACACAGTGCGCAAAGGGGGTGTAGTACAACTGCATGCAAGGAAATCTTAGCAAATTTTTGTGCAACGTAGGATGATGGAAAGGCATTTCACCATGCCTGGCTCATGCTATTTATTGTACTCGTTGCATGGCGACTTATGGACGATAGCCAGTTCCCTTCGTAGGATGAGGATTTACCAGAGGCAACGAAGTTCGCTTCGCTATGGGTGACGAAGGACGCGGAGAGGGTCACAGAATGAAAAGTCTTCTGGATACTAGTTGAGATGGACCTCGGCATGGTGATCAGTCAGAGGCCAAGGTTGTCTCCAACCTTGATTGAGCATTTGCGTGCCTATGTGGAATTTAAGGTTGATTTTCATAATGTATCCATTCGTGCGAGGTGAGACCCGAGATATTGCACAAGTTGCCATACCTAGTTACGGAGGCCAATGTATAGTAGATTGTTGGGACATGGCCAGGGGAGTGGTAAAAACTCACATATCTTGGTGCAGGTACCAGCAAAGCCAGAGAAAGCTCCTCTACGTAAACGACAACTATGTAGAAATGGAAAGAAGCAACACACGCAGTAGCGTGGGAATTGGCCGATTTGAAGAAGAAATAAGTTGTTGTTAAAGATTATGCTACTAAGGCAGTTGCCAAAAAAGAGTGCACTATAAAAGAGGCCACAATAGAAGTCAAGGCATCGGCTTCCTAGCAAACTAAAGAGTAGGAAAAGCCTGTGCAGGAAGGAGGTGAGGGTGACGTGCAAAGCACTCCCTTCAGGGTGTCTAAACACCAAAAGGAGACAACTACTAGACCAAGGAAAAAGAACAAATAAAAAAAGCAAGAGCGCCTTGACCCAACGGTCCTCATTGAGGGGGACCTTGATGAAATTGGGGATAAGGTCAGAGGTACAAAAACAGAGTTGTGGCAACATTTCCAGCAACAGTTACAACAATCACTCAGAAGTGTGCAAAAATATCTTCATGAGTTGCAAATATAGACAGATGAGTTGCAAATACGGACAGGTTAGCTGCAAGCGAGTGTGGGCCAAGCAAGCGGGGTTCAAGTGAGCTTCCAACAAGAGAGTGAGAGTGTAATGGAGAAAAAACAGACTCTGGACCTTAGATTCATTCCCTTGCTAGAAGGAACATTAAGCTCAGAGTCAGAGGAAGATAACACCTAGCTCAGAAAGCTCAAAGGCATGGGTGTGACTTTAGCGCGCTGCCACTTCAGACCCTTCACACACTTCACTAGTGGGTCTTAGATGAGCTACAGATCAGAGAGCAACACGCGTTATCGGTAATTAGTGAAGTCAAAATGAAAAATGAGCAGATCTTCGCCAAAAAGGCTCGGGATCTTAAGGAAAAAGAATATCTAGTAGCGTGAAGCCAGAGCCTTGAAGCAACAATTACACAAGTGTGTAATTCAGTACCAGGACTACACATTCCAGAGGATGTGGCAGCTTCAATACATATTCAGAAATTGGCCGCTGTAGTGTGAAATTCTAAGGATTAGGTAGGCTGAGTTACTTTTGACTTTCAAATGAAGATCTCAGAACTACAATTGAAACTGCAGCTGAGTACTCTGCCAAAGATCAGAGAGCAGTGTACCGTAACCATTAAAGAACACATATCCACTTTGGATAATGTAGTATCACGCTGCAATGGTCTTTTTGAAAATGCAAGGGAGCTATGGACCACTTTACAGGAGGACTCAAACCTGTAGCGACTAGGAAAAGAGATCAGAGAGGCACATAAGTAAGTTGATGAGATCAGGGCCATTGTGCGCACTTTGGCACCAGTCCAGCACTTCACGCGCTTACAAGAAATGAAGAAGATGCAACACAAAGAAGCAGTTTTGAAGGCTTAGATTGAACCATGGATAGAGGAAGAGAGCCAAATTACTTTAGCTATCCATGAGAATCTGAATACTTTCCAGTAGACACAAAGGACCATAAGCCTTGCGATGGAGCGGCCAACTATAGAGAAGCTGGTCAAAGAAGTGCAGCAGGCCACAGTACAGAGCACAACAAACCTTGAAGTATTGAAGCTGGAGTTTAGTGACCTCCACAATAAAGTGGAGAAGCCAACTGAGTGACTTGAGGGTGAGTCACTATATTTGCGTTGGGGGCCTATTGGGATGGGGTCCTTGGGGTCAAATTTTGTCAGTTAAGTCAATTTTTGTAATAGTTTTTGTTAAAGAATGTAAAGTATCCATGATATGTGGAAGTGGAGTACGAAGCTAAGTAAGAGTCAAAGGGGCATTAATCTCTTGTATGGGTAGGTGATATGATGGTTTTGAGACTCACCCATGGTCTGAGGACCATGGTATTATAGTGAAAAGGTTGTATATAGTTGAGTCATAGCGAGTCTAAAAATATAACTTGTTGTGAAGAATCGGTGTAAAGGCAAGGTGATAAGGTAGGATATGTTTGTTTCTTGTACTTAAGAAAAAGGGGAAGAATCCTGCAACTGAGTGCACAAAGACCTTGGTAAGTCTGCAACTGAGTGAACGGGCCCTTGCAGCTCGGTGCACATGAATAAGAAGTTTGTATCTGAACGATTATACTTAATAAAGAATGTTTTTGAGCCGAATATGTGCATATGTGCCTTGTTTATTGTTTCAGTTAAGCTGTATATCTCCGCGATCTATTATGACTTATGTGAATTAATGTGTTATCACAAAAAAATGATCATCTAGCCATAATTTACTAGATGTACCAAAGTACACCTTGTAAGGCCAATTTTACCATAGTAAAATTGCTTTCACTATGATAAATTACTTAATAAACCACATTTATTAAGTCATTTATAATTAAACCCATGAAGAATAATTAAATAAATCACTATCTATTTAATTATCTTCTAGGAATAATTAATTAATCACTAATTAGTTATTATTCCTTGTCAAGTTTGACCAAATCCCTCAGAAATAATTAAATAAATCATTATTTTTTTATTATTCCTTAACAATAATACTTGAGATGATAAATAAATCATTTATTTATTTATTATTTCTAAATAAAAGTTTAAATATTTTTTCCCTCTAACTAATTATAATAAAATATTCCAAATGGTTATTTCTAGAATGGGGTTAATAACATTTTATTATTTCTCATTATTCGAGGATAACATACTATTTTGTTATAAATAGAAGGGTTTTCTATTCATTATTGACTTTCGATTATTTTCATTGTTGCACTCACTATTGTAACTCTGATCATTATCACTGTCACACACCATTTTTCTTTTCCATTTGAGTTCTCATTGTTATAGCTCCAAATCTCACTATTATGGTTTGTGATGCTGCACTCATGGCCTAGGGCAACCCCTCCTTCCAGACCTGGTCCAAAATTTAAAAAACAGTGTTTTATTCCTTATACGCGACATTGCCCTGAGTTAAATGCGTGTATACGCGGGTAGGCATATACCCAACCCGCGTATATGTATTAAAACACTTAAAGAAATATAAAACTCCTTAATTTCGGGCGGAGATCGCGGGTTCTACCTACTGATCACCTGTTAGTGCCCGTGGCCCAATTGTTCCCAACCAACTCCTAACTAAAAAACTACTTTGGGAGAGGTATAAAAAGACCTCAAAGGGAAGGCCTAAGGGAGGAGAGAAGAGAGAGAAAGGTTATTATACTAAGATTTTTCCCCTGACCAGGTCTGAAGACCCTTGTGCCTTATGAACTTCCCCTATTTGTATAGGAGACCCTTGTTTCCTTGTGTGTTGATGTTCATCCACTACTTATGACATCATGGAGTAAGTCATGGAAGGAGTTTGCTAAAGGCTTGAGGCTGGACGGATCCAGAAGGAAGCTTTGCATGGAGCCTGCAAAAGGTTACTCAGGTGAAATTATTCCTTTTATGCATTTTATTTGTCTATAATAAAGAAACACGTCTTGGTTCTTGATATAAATCCTCTTTATGTTTATGATATTCATGCTGGAATTCATATGTGAATGGTTGTTTAAAGTTCATAACTAACTACCTTCCTTTATAACATGAAGATGATTTCTTTATAAGTCTTTGTCCATATACTATTGTGTTCTTTGGAATTGGTTGTTTTGTATGACAAAGGAGTGAAAGGGACTTGAAGAAGGGTTTGGACCCTAAAGGACCTTCTCAAACGTAGGACCTAAGGTACGCCCCTCTTACTATAGAATTTGCTTATAATAGCATAATGGCTGTGTGAATGTGTGTTTCTTTTTATAGACAACTTTCAGTCTGCTAGGGTTTCAACCCAAAAGCCCTAGGGGAGAATTTCCCTCAACAGAATTGGTGACTCCACTGGGGACAGCACTCTTGTTGTTCCTAGTTTGGGTGTTTTTCAAGCCAATCAGGGCTCAGTTGCCTATTTGCTTGCTGTTGTTGTCTGGTCTGTTCTTGAATTTTAAAGTTTTTCCAGTTTCTTCAGTTTGTTTTTTATTTTTCTTGAAATATTTTATATACGCTGTTTTTCTTAGTTACAAAAGTGTATATACGCTTGTTTCCCGAAGTTAACTAGCGTATACGCAGGTTTCCTTAGGAGCAATTGCGTATACATGCAATCTGTACATAAGTACAGTCGCGTATATCTTGGAATTTTCAAGATTTGTAAATCTTTTGTCTCTGAAGGTCTGTTTGGTGGTTTGATTCAGTCTGAAACAATCATTTTCTAGTATCAGTTGTTTGTATTACAGCAAGCATCTTGCTCCAAATTCTCTCTGATTGTAAGGGGTATTGGTCTTATTTTTGTTGCTGCAAGTGTCATCGTTTTTTGCTAAAGCACGCAAGATTTCTTGCTGGAATCTTGGCTGCTCTGATTCATCAGGGTGCAAAAGATTGGCCTCAAATCTTTGTGTTAAGTCTTGCTTTTAGTGACTTTTTGTTTGCTTGACAAAACCGCTTTTTGTGACCATCTACTTCTTTGTTTCATGAAAGTTGTTGATTGATACTTTCTTGAAATTTGTCTTTTTAATATGTTTTGGTCTCTGTTGCCAAAGCTTTCATTGCCACTTTTGATTGTTAAAGAGCATCTTTACACACATTTATGTTTGTTGAGTTTTCATCCATTGTGTGGTGTCAACTTACAAAAGTGTTTGTTGCCTATTTTTCGATCGCAAAGTTTCAATCTTGTTGAGAGCATTTTTGAAAAGACTCTTTTGTTGTTGCTTTGAATAAAACATATGAAAAACTTCGTTTTTCTTTCTTGAACTTGGTTTTCATTTGGTTTCCTTTTAGTGAATGAAAGTGCTTTATGTTTGTCTTGAAACTTGTTTTTAGTGTTTAGACGAAATGAATGGTAGCATCTCATATTCCATCTAGACATTTTAAGTGGCAAAAT
>APFE030279152.1:103666-133476 GCA_000404065.3 Pinus taeda
AAATTCCATGGGTCGATGAATAATATGGGTGGATGAATACCATGGGTTGAGGCCCCAAAGATCTAAAAGATTGCAATGGATCTTGGGGGAAAAGCCCCCAAGATCTGAAAAATTGAATTGCCAGAAGAAAAATAGGAGAATGCCCAATAAACAAAACCACAAAGAAACTTTTTATTAAAACCCAAGTGGAAATAAACCAGCTATGGCAATGGTAGCTTATCTCTGAGAAGAGATGTGGTAGCTACATGCCTCTGAACTGTAAAGGCTACATTGTGGTGGAAAATCTCCCCCTTTACAAAATGTGACTTGTTACTTATAGTATTTTTCAGTTACAATACCATGGGTCAATTCCATGGGTGAATGAATACCATGGGTGGATTTTACAATACCACGGTTGGATGCCATTTACAATACCATGGGTAAATTCCATGGGTCGATGAATAATATGGGTGGATGAGTACCATGGGTTGATGCCATTTTCCATTTGGATCATCTAGAGCCCCAGGACCTCCTCCTTTTGTGAGTGCCTCCTCTTTGTTCCCACTAAGAGCTGTTCCTCCAGGTCTTAACCATCCATGAGTTATTCCACCAGGACATTACCTTGTAGGACATATACCTTTCTTGTTTCCTCCTTCGAGAATCATTTTTGTCTCTGTCATGGCTTCATCGATCCTCCCTAACATGACTTTGGGGATCCAAGTGCAGTACATTGATCCCCCAACGAACACTTCGCTTGGTCAAGTCAGACCATATCATGCTTTGAAACCAGTTCAATCAGTCCCTACGACCCTTATCAAAGCTCTAGTTCCACTGCCACCTCAACAGAAACCCACTCCTATTGCGAAAGCTTCCAAACAGGGGAGCAAAGCCAAGAAAAAGGAACCTAAGGATAGGGCTCTCCAAACACCTCGAGCTACCAAAGATACAAATTGTACACCTCCATTCTCTTTGTGTGGGGTTGTTGGGAATGCCACCAATAATTGTCCTGAGCTTCCTCGTTTCAATCATTTGGGTCATGAAATGTTGCTTGAGCAAAATATCCCCGAGGTCCAAGTTACCTTACTGGGACCAGCAAAAAAACTTAAAACGTTGCGCACAAATAACCCTTGTACCTTGTACAATAAATATGGTCAATGTTCCCATTTTTTCCCTCGTCTCGACGAATTTCATGATTGGCTTCAAGTGCTTTGTGAATACGAGGTCACTCATAGTGAATCACCTACTCCTCTACCCTTGGATTCTGGTACCACTAGTACACTAAAACAGGGGAAATTTGGTCCCACCATCGTGATCCCTCCTCCCTATGTCGAGATGACGGACTCCACCATCCATATTCTTTACCTATCATGATCCTTGAGTTCCTCATAGGAAAACCTCTCTGAGGTTTCTGTGCATGCTTCTATCGAACCTCCTTTTTCGGAAGCCCAGATCTCAACATCAATAGATTTTCATTCTACTAGCTCATCATCTACCATTTGAAATGATGCGTATGTGAACCTTCATTCTCAAGATGATGCACTAGGTACCTCCACCGCATCTTGTAGTCAATCTTCCTCCCGTATCCCCATCTCCCATTCTGATGAGGACCTCATGGAAGCTATGACTACCCCTAATTACCCTTAGGATGATATGTGACATCGTGCATACTTCCTTCCATATTTGGAGTCCACCACTCTAAATACATATAGTACTCCCATAGCATATTTGTGGAACATAGGCTCCTACATCTCCTTATTATCCTTTGGAGGATCTGATGCCAGGTTGGGATGAGATTCTTGAATCCCTTTTTCGAGCACTCAAAACACAATCGCCCTCCACAAACTCCTCCTGCTAGGGGGCATCATGCCCACCTTTGCAAATTAGATCAATCCCCTCCATCACATATAATTGCGGGTAGTATCCCATGCTTGGGGGCATGAAGATTTTCCCCAGGCCATCTTCTCAATTGATTAACATAAGTATCAGCCTAGATCCCACCGGATCTAGGTATGGTCAATTATCCTCCCATTCCTTGGGTAGTTTGTCCTACTAGACTCTCCAGCGAGCCATATTCACGTCACATATCATAGACATTTGATACCATATCTTCAAATATTCTACTCTATGTCCACATAGTCCCCATGTTTGACTTCATGGGTGAGGATGATTCTATACCTCCTTTAGTAGTTCATTCTCATTTTCATCTTCCCTTAATTATTCATCAAGAACCATCATTCCAAGAAGCATTAAGGCCATCCTTAGACAAGTAAGGCCACTTGCTTGAAAGTCACAGGTCTCGATTCTAATGGTTAGTTTGTCAACTATGATCTCCATAAGCTTTAGGGCATTCTCCTCTCAAATTGGAGGGAAAATTTCCTTTTATGGGAAAATCCACAATTTTTTTGTTGCACATTATGACTAGATGGTAGCTCAGTTTGACAAACCATAAGTACCATCAGGAATATCTCCTTGAGTACTATAATGGGTATTTCTTAGTTTTTGATGATTTGACACTTCACCAGGAAACCATTTTTCCAAGAAGGGCCACTTCGTCGCCTCTCAAAACTGAATTTATTCATATGTGACACTTGTAATTTGAGGACCACCTTCTCTTGGCACTTGTTGTTTCATGTGTTGATCTTCATCAGGAGAAACCATCATTTTCGCATGCTTACATGGTCCCCACCAGGCCTATTCTATGTGGCAACATCATCGAGTCATCCTTGTTCAGAGCATACGCGATGAGTCACCTTTGCAGCCATGGAGTCTATTCCACGTCCCATTATATCATGTCATAGTATTCCATCCATGTTTGCATGCCATTCATCTCTTGTTTACCATTTTGGCCTTTAGTCATACTGTCTACCTTCCCTCAGAGTCGAGTCAGTCGCTGCCAGGTCAACCATGCACTTTTTGCTCTGACAAAGGAAATTTTCTGTTTGTCCCTGAGTCCCATTTTCTCCATTTCCCCTTGTGTCAATCCATCAATAAAATTACTATTTTCCCTCGTATCTTAGTTGGGGATCCTCATTTCCTCATCTATGGCGGGCCCTATTATGTCGACATCAACACATCTATTCCAGAAGAATGACCTAGAGGGTGGTGTATCTTGGTTCCAGCTTCCATTATCATTTGGTGCCTTGGATCAAGCAAAGGGAATCATAATTTCCCTTTGATTTGATTGTTTTATGCTTGTGATTCATACACTTGATGGTCCAGTGATGCAGCAGATTATACCAGTGATTCCTTGGTGTGTTTGAGATGTTTCACACCTCATAAGGGGGTGGCCCTTCAAGTAGTCCCCCACATGCCCAAATGCCTTCCTATTCTACTATAGCCTCAGATGTAGTTCCGAAAATTTAATGGGTTCGGCTCTTGCCGCTTGCAGCGTTCATATCATGCATGTATCATTCAGATGATCCATTCAGATTTGTAGAGCCCCTTCCTATTCAACGGGGCTTCTTTGGTTGTTCTACCCTCCCTCCCACCCCTTTTTTGAGGGAAAGGCCATTATATCTCATGTACTCATATTATTGTATTCAGTCTTGGCTCGAGTTTTTTCCAAGCACATTATGTATATGGGACACATTGTATTATTTTCTAGCTCAGTTATGCTAGCATGTCATGTACCATTCAACATGTATTTTATTTCTCAGTTTCATGTTTCTAAGCGCATCATTATTTTGTACTAAGTTATCTCGATGGGTATAGGTATTCCTCCCCCACCTCATTGAGATTTGGTACCACAAAAAAAGGAGACTTGCATTAGTCTTTCCCCCTCTGTCACTATCCTCTTTCACTCCAGCTCTATTGGTCTCTTTCTCTCTCTCTCTAACTCCACTTTGTTGTCTAGTGATTGTGTCCTTACAATGTACTTCGGTCATACGTTTTTATCCTAACACTCATACGTTGGGGGGCAATCTGTTATCACAAAAAATTGATCATCTAGCCATAATTTACTAGATCGATCGAAGTACACCATGTAAGGCCAATTTTACCATAGTAAAATTTCTTTAAATGTGAGAAATTAATTAATAAAACACATTTGTTAAGTCATTTATAATTAAACCCATGAAGAATAATTAAATAAATCACTATTTATTTAATTATCTTCTAGGAATAATTAATTAAACGATTATTTAATTAATGTTTCTTGTCACATTTGACCCAATTATGAGAAGTAAATAGATAAATTATTAATTATCTTATTTTTCTCTAGGAATAATTAATTAATCACTAATTAGTTATTATTCCATGTCAAGTTTTACCAAATCGCTCAAGAATAATTAAAAAATAATTATTTGTTTATTATTCCTTAACCATATTTCTTGAGATGATAAATAAATCATTTATTTATTTATTATTTCTAAATAAAAGTTTAAATACTTTTTCCCTCTAATCAAATATAATAAAATATTCCAAATGGTTATTTCTATAATGGGGTTAATAATATTTTATTATTGCTCATTATTCGAGGATAACGTAATATTTTGCTATAAATAGAAGTGTTTTCCATTTATTATTCACTTTCGATTATTTTCATTGTTGCACCCATTGTTGTAGCTCTGATTATTATCATTGTCGCACAACATCTTCTTTTCATTTGAGTTTCCATTGAACTCAAACATTTTATTTGCTGGGTTTTATACATTATAGAGGAGAGAGACTCTACAAAAGTTGAAGACATTTGAGGATAGCCAAGAACCCATCCTATAGAGGGGGGCTGGTAACATTATTTTTTCCCTTCAAAGGTGTTGTTTAATAAAATATATTCTTTATATATTTGGTTTCCATTGGATTATTGGCGTTACTTGCGCTTGTTTTACTATTCCATTTTGTTGTTTAACTATAGTTGTGGCATAGATCAGGGCTTTGGCAGGTTTTATTTCTATCATTTGTTGTAGATATACCATGTTTAACATCCATTTATATTGTTAGGGCTGTTTTTCATCCACAACCTAAAGTGGTTTCTTTTCGTACATCTTCGAGAAGAAAACACAATAACAAAATTGGCGAATCCATTGCATTTTTAATTATGATCCAAAAACTTGGGTGACCTTTAGCTTTCAGCTTAGTGTTTTTCTTTTTTTAGTCTCTTAATGTTGTTTACTAGCTTTTTAACCCTAGATCAATCAAATTTCTAACTTCGTAAGTTTTCTGGTTTGTTCCACAAATCACAGGAACCAGTGGCGAAAAAAACGACAAATTTTTTCGAGACTTACCGATCGAGAATCAAGGAGCAGAAATCACACTTTCCTACCGCAGAAGTGGGATCTAGAGGTCAAGAGCACACTTTCTGGCCCAAAATTTATGATATCCAAGGAATCAGGTCAGTACCTACAATTTCAGATTTTCTGGGATTGTTTCCGATTTGTTTTTGGGTTTTGCCAAGAGTTGTCTTTGTTGGTGTGGAACCTGATTATCTTCTTTATTCAGAGGTATCACCGCATTGGACCCCATTTCGTAATGTGGTAGCAACGCCACCCGTAATATTTGCGCTGCAAGGGGGGTCCAGGGGGGCGGCTACATAGAACTCTGCATTTCATTCCAAGACAAAACATATACAACTCAAGTATCATTTCATACATTTAGTGTTGGAAGATGGATAGTTGAAGCTGGAAAAGATACACACTAGCCAAAATCCTACAGATATGTTAACAAAAGTTGTAACCAGGGAGAAACTGAGATATTTCTCGGTTTCAATTGGTCTTCAAGTATGATGATGAAGATGAGAAATAGGTAGGTCCAAAGTGGAGTCATTGTCTAGCAAATGAAGCAGCAATGGAGTTTCTATAATCAGTCTCCAAGTGAGTAATTGTTGGGTGTGGAGCCTGATTATCTTCTTTATTCAGAGATATCACCGCATTGGACCCCAGTTCGTAATGTGGCAGAAATGCCGCCCGTAATGTTTGCACTACATCCAAGTAAGATAATGAAAATATACAACAAATGTTATACAGGAGGAAGGCTACTTTACCCTCATGCTTACCCCAAAAGCCTTTATTTTTTCTTGTAAAAAAACATCAAGATAGCCATATATAAAAATGCGAATTTAGAATAAAATTTTTTGAAATCTAGCAACTTTATATCTCTGTTATTCGAAAATATAAAAGTTCACTATATTTCTAATTTACAAATATTGCATAAAGTCTAGATAAAAGAATTCACACACACCTAAAAAAAAACAAAAATGCACTTTATTTGTTATTTATGGAGATATAATTTAGTGTATGAGAAAGAACATATGTAAATAAAAAAAGGTACCAACGTAAGAATAATAATAATAAGAAAAAAAACATTCTAACCAAAACAAAAACTAAAAGGGATAATGGAACTTTCTACCTCTTTCTCTAATAAAAAATGTTAGATATTGGGAAAGTAGAAATTTTTTCAAGTGAAATGAAAAATGTTTCCAATTAAAAGTAGTTCTTTAGACACAATCGAACAACCTAATCAACCTAGAAATGCATGGAAATAATGGAACCAAAAAATCTTTTATGCATGTAGCAACACAAATTTGAGATCTTGATCGACAATGGGAGCATCTATTCATATAGGCTATATGATACCATGTTAAACAAAACAAGGTATTTCCACATCATGGAAAATTTTAGGGACTAAATTTTTCAAATGGATTAATTTTCCGTGCTTTAAAAAAGAAAAGAAAAAGATTAATCTATTTCCATTTTTCTTAAATGATTCACCCAAATTTTATAGGATAAAATTATTTTACTTTAAGAATTGTCAAAATTTTATAGAGACTATATATAAAATCATTAAAATTTTGAATATTTTGCAAAATATTACCAACATTTTACAGTTTGCATATTAGGTACTAGTAAGATTCTCTAAGGTTCATACACCTTTTTTTGTAAGTTTGGCAGGACTACATCTTCAACATGTCTCATACATCACCTCGATCGGGGTGGAGAATTGAACCAGTGACTTCACGTCAACTCAAATATCGTTGCAACGTAAATATTTGCCTTGTAAAATGTTGTAATTTCGTAGTCAATCTCGGCCGTTCATTAGGCAGAGATTTGACGGTAGAAGTTATGTTTAATTTGGGGTTTTTTTTTCCTAGAAGGCAACCCCTTGCTATATGTGAGGGAATTGTATTGCGTCTGTGTAGAGATGTATTCTGAGTGAGAAAGAGAGAGGAGATTGTGTGAGAGTGAAGAGGGAATTATAGTGGATCTGCTATAGGTTGTGTTTGGTCTAAAATGCGGATGCAAATTAGAGTTTCATTTACTATAAATCCAGGTAGTAAGTAAACTGTGAGGAGCATCCAATATATATGAACTTAGAGACAAACTAAACTAAGCTAGGTGAAGAAATTCCAAAGCTCCCTTACAGGAGGTCTTTCATTGGGATCTCCAACACCTATTCAGTCATCTAACAAAATGAAATCTAAAGACATTGTGATAGGTGTAAGAAATATTAAAGTTCCCTTACAGGAGACTGTTCATTAATATTTCTAACATCCTAATCAACAAAATATTTATAATGATGAAATTAAAGCACTTAAACCTAATTCTGATTGATTGCATGAAATATTAAAGCTCTCTTACAAGAGACTATTAATTTATATCTCAAGCATATAAATCAGAAACTTAAACTAATGAAATCAAACATTAAATAACAAATTGAATTCATTGAAGGAAACATTAATACTTTCTTACGAAAGGTCATTCATTAATATTCCAAACATATGAACCTAATAATTTAATCTAATGAAATTCACAAACAAACATAAAATAAAATCCTACTAAAATAAAAGTGTACTTTCTAGGCAATGGGGATTCTTCTAAGGATTCACAAGCACACCAAAAGAGAAGTCAAATGTAGAGGATCAAAGAAGCTCTGTTTTATTCATCATCAATTGCAAATTGCAATAAAAACCATTACAATGATTCTCCAAATCTAACTTCTCATTACTAACCTATACGATACTAAGATTCTAAATTATAAATGAAGGACTAGGTTCTAAAATTCTAAAAATTAAGATTACAAAATGAAGATTAAGATTACAAATGAAGGAGATAACGCTCCTATTTATACAAAAGCTATGGTAACAAACTTATAAATGTAAATCCACTATTCCCTCCTTTGACCCACATATTTATCTCCCGATGGTGAAACATAACTCTATCCTCCATGATCTCCCCCATGAGGTCTGTGATCTTCTCCATGAGGTCCATGATCTCCTCAAATTCGAATTTGAACATAGAGTGCCACATAAAGATGCCTTGGAAGCTTCCTTTGTACCTACACATGTCAACAAACTCATTCTAATTGTTAGGTATAAGTATATGAAGATTATTTTCTAAAGTTTAACCATAAATTCTCTTAAAAATACTATGAATCAATAATGTTTTGGAAAACACAAAGGTAATCCATATAATGATGAAAGTGAAGCTAATGTGGTGGAATAGAGGTGAGAAAATGTGTGAATGGAGTGAAATTGGATGTATTTTAAGGATAATTCCTAGGCCCAACATACCCCCAAACTAAAGGTATTGCATGTCCTCATGCAATGTATTACATTACTTTTGATAGTTGAGCTTTGGCTTAAACTTTGCGTGATATCATTTGCTTAACTTTTGCAAAGTGTCTTTTTTGAATTACAACTTGGTTGGTTCTTGTGTTTCAACTGTATTTTGTTTATTGCATTCAAATTTAATGTATGATATTTGCAAGATAATAATGTGATTTTTATTGCAGAGTATTTTTGTTGGAATGCATCATGGTTGGTGCTTGTGTAACAACCATGATTGTGTTGCATCCAATTAGCTTTTAAGTAATTTTGGCAAAGCCATTTATATGCTCATGTAATAGTGAATATATTTTGAAGGTATTTGGGTTTTAGAATGTGATATATGAATATGGAAAAATATGAAGGTGACAAAGTATGTATGTAAATGTATCCCTCCCCCAAACTAATGGTTTTGGCAATTTTATGAAATGAGGAAAGGAAGTTTTTTCCAAAAATTATCATTCTAGCTTTCAAGGAATTAAATGGTTAAAAGTTAGAAAATAACATACCTTAATTTACCCTTCCAAAAATACATGAGAGTTGTGCATGTATGGCTGCAAAATTCTTATCATAGTCTTCTTCAATTGGTGGTGAAAATGGTGGATGAAGTCGAAAAAGTGAATCTTTTATTTTTGTTGCATCTGCTGGTAAATCTGCTACTGGAGCATCTGCTGAATGTTCGGAATCTACTGCTGAATGCGACTGAAAATATATAAGGCTTGGAAGGTATACAAAATTTAGAATTTACACTTCCCCCCTAGCCTTATTGATTGACTTGTCCTCAAGCCATTTATATCAAAAATTGTAAAGTAATGAAAGTAAATCTACTTCCTCTGCTATAAAATGGTTGGTCTTCATGTCTTCAACACTTGTTGGCACAATTCTTGTCATGTGATTAAATTTTTCGGTGTCTAACATAACAAGAAATTGTTAACTTAGTGGCCATTGATGGATGCCACTAGTCAACACGAGAGCTCCTATCTTTGATGTGGATGAGAGTCAAGATGCCCCGAACACATCTTTCTAAGTATTAATGAATTTTTTGTAGTTGAGTACTGAGAAGATCTGATGAACAAGGGACATTGATGTATTCCCTTGTTTATCGGCATGATAGCTTGCCCTTAAGGTATGCAAGCTTCAAGGTGTTTTTATAAAAATATTTAGGCTCAAGGACTATGGACTCAATGGTAATGGAAGCAAGGTTTTATTTGCAAGTGTAGGAAAAAGGAAATTGACAATGAATATGTAAAGTGGAACCAAAAGCTTTTAAATGAGCTTCGTTGCTTTTATTGGTGGGTTAGGATTGAAGTGGATAATGACTCTTGTTGGAAAAAGTGAATTTTGGCATGCAAGATCTCAAATATAACAAATCTTCTCATTAATTATGGAATTTCTTCTAAAATAGTTGAGTTTGACCAGCATTGACCAACCACTTGTAGACGTCGTATTCAAGTGTGGATAGGTATTTCACCATCCTTGTACATTTAGGAACAAACCCTAGGTCTTCAAATTTGCTTTTTTGTCATGCCACATTTCAAACCATTAAAGTATTACTGGAAGTTCAAGAACTCGTAAAATTTCGTTTATGTTGATGGACTTGTTCTTCAGGATTTCTCATGGAATTAGTCTTTTGAAGATTAATTGTGCGCACAATTAGTTTCCTTAATGATTAGTTGATCATCCAAAATTTTCAAATAAAACCTGGCATAAAAGCGTTAGTGTGTTCAACAAGGAATGGCCAATTCCTTGTTGATTCTTATGCAAAAATTAATGCCAACTGAAACGGATTATGGATAGTTAAAAGCATAATTTTAGTCCAATTCTTGATGTTGATAACAGTCCTTTTTTTGATAAAAATAACTATGAAAATTAACTTATATCCCTCTTTGTGTCAGATGTCTCCTCGAATGTGCATGACAAAGAACATATGTTGCAGATTAGTTTGTCTCATAAACACATACAACCTTGATGAAAGCATAGATTTTAATGCCAACTCTAGGCATAATCCTCCAAATGTTCGATAAATGAATCCTCCTTTGTGTGATTCACTTCATTTTTGAAAGGTGCATGACACATTTTTAATTAATGAAATCTCACAAATGCCAAGGCATAACTTTATTTATCAATCTTAGAAATAAAATTAACCTGATTCCATTTTAATGTATTAAATTTATGGGGATGCAAAATTTCTTTCAAATTTCCAACTTTCTCATGGTATCTTGAAAGTGACAAGTAAAACAAAATTTGCAATTCCATGATAAAACTTGTGAAATTTGATTTGATACTCATGTGCCTGAATTTCATGAAGTTGCAAAACAAAATTTGCAATTCCATGATAAAACATGTGAAATTTGGTTTGATACTCATGTGCCCGAATTTCATGAAGTTGCTTTTTATTTTATTTGTTAATTTTTTTTTTTAAAGTGAATTAATCATTTATTTCTACTCAATCACATATAAATCAATTTTACCAAATGAAAATAAAAATATAAATAAAAGTCTAAAATGTTCAACCTAAATTAAATTAATATTAGCAATATAATAAAATAAAACCTCAAACATTTTTTAGATCTTGAGAACGTTGGCTCCAAACTTCAATAGCTCACTCCCGTGGGGCAGCCAAACTTCAATAGCTCGCTCCAATTCTTCATTCATCTGCCCTTTTGATTAATTTTCTAAATGTGCCTGGTGTAGAGTAGATACTGGATCAATTTTCTAAGTGCGCTTGTAATGTGTAGGGGTTCCAAAACCAAATCCCCCAGCACCCAAAACTTGCGTAGTCCTCCAGGAGGAGAACACATGCCACAATAGTCTTCCTTCTTCTAGTCCCTTGCAGGACTGTGGATTTGGTCACTATCAAAGATGGCTTCACTCCAGGACAATGTTGCCAGCAACATTCCAGACCTTTTGTTGCATGTTGCCTTAGATATTGTAGAGATGCTTAGTTCTGTCAATGCAAAGAGTTTCGCAATGGCCATTGCCAAGCTTGAACACCAATTTTCTCTTCCCATCATATCTGAAATCTCCAATATATTGGTGCTTCATGATTCTATGTGGCCATAAACAAATAGATTCTGCAAAAAGAAAATATTTCAATTTCAGAGATGCAAAATTTGAGGTGTGGCAAAATGCAAAAAATTCAAAATTCGCAGCTTCTAAAAGAGGGTCATTTCCTAGTGATTGTGACGGTTTTGAATCATTTTGTTGTTCTTTGCAATGCCTTCAATCTTGCTTGGACTGACACTTTTGTTCTGATTTCCGAGTATCCACACATGGACCTAGACTTAAGGATTGTATCTGTCCAGAATAAGTTGGTGTCTCTTGAGGACATGCAGGATCATGTTCCGAGATGAAATTTTCTATCGGTTTTTGAGCTTCCTGGAATGCAGCGCTTGAATCTGGAAAAGAATTGAGGATCAAACTTGCCAAGTTATCTTGATAAGAAGCTAAATCATGTACAACCTATGGTTTGAATTTATATAACCTGGAATATAGTGCATTATTGCTAGTCCTATTGAAAGAGAGCCAATTTATGCTTATGAGGGTAGAAAGATCTTTCTCACTATTTACTGCTGAAATAATTACTTTCCTCGGATTGGAACAATGGAGGATCACTTCTATGCAATGGTAATATTGTGCATATCCTATCAACTCGACCAAATCTCTCCTTACTTATTGCAACTGCGTCAGTCTCAGCTAGATAGGCAGGCATTCAATGGATCTTCAACTACCAAAAGTTCACAAATTTTAGCCACCTTACTCAGCAACAACTCTCAGTTCAAACCTTCTGTTTCTGAAGAAACACATTGAAGACATGATGACAGGTCCTCTGCAGGCAATGTTTTTCTCTCCTAAAAATGAGCAGGCTCCTCTCCTTGTGATACCAAACTGGTATCAACTACAGTGAATGCATATGAATCAATATTTATTGGGCAATATCTTGGTCGAAGATAGCAAGGGGGGTCTTGCAAGTGATCATTTTTCTCCTCTAGAATCTCATCAGTCTAGTGGCATTCCTGGCTTCACTTTGCTTCCAGTCATGTCACCCATTTCTAGTTGTGGAGGATCAAGCAACCTTGGCTTTGACACTATCCTATTCAAAACCTCACTCACAGAATCAAAGTAATCAACTCCTTTCACTAAAATTCTCGAAAACTTTTGCACACCAGGATGAGGAAAAATAGCGAGTGTCTAGATCCTGATGTTGCTCGATCCTCAGGTTGCTGAGAATGACATCCTATAGATAGAAGTCGAGGCGACAATGCTTCCTAAAACAAGTCATTTTCCCGTGCCTTGCTAAGCCAGTAATCTCCAGTCAATAATTTGACAATCTCATCAGTAGAAAGGGAAGAGCATGCTCTACCCATAGGAATTTCATGAGCAGACACCACCTAGTTAGTCTTCATGGGGTCCATAAAAGCTGCTGCCAGATCATGGTTTCCTGTACCAATTCCAACTACTTGAACCAGCATGTTTAGCCCCGCTAATGTTTTCAGCTCCATTACAAACTCTTCAAAAGATATTTTGAAGCAGGAAGTTCACCATGAATGGAGAAGGCAGGGAATTTTTTTGAGATGAATGAACTGAAGGATGGAATGTAATAGCAGAACAACGTTTGAAATGCGTTAAACGTTTTTTACCGTTGATGTTAGGATTTTACACCTTATATTTGGAGTAATTTCCGCTAGGGTCTATTTAAATAAGGTAGCTTGGGTTTTTCGAATTTGAGCATGATCCCCTAATGTTTAGGTGGTTTGAATACAGTTGACAAGAATTATATAACCTTAGCCAAATAATCAAATCTTACCAAAAATTGTGCCCAAAAATCTGCTTGCTCAAATCACTCGAATTGTGGCTGTAAGGATAAGAGTGATTCCGCAGCAGCAAAGATATATTTGTTGGATTTTCAATTTGAGATTTTTGTTGCATGTTTTGTTTAATAGACAGAATTAGTGGTTTTTGTTGTGCCTTTGGCCTTCATCCACTAGTCTCAGCCTACGACATGTTAAAATCACCCGAAGGAAAGTATTCCTCATTTGGTTTCCCAAACAACTGGCAAGAACAATCTTGTTCAACAATTTATCAGACACTTGGCACACTTCCTTTACATTTCGGAAAAGTTCCTTGGCTTCATTCAAATTTCCTTCCTTAGATGCAGTCCTCAAGTTCTCGATGGTAGCACTGGTTGCTCGGGTACCTCCGCTATAAGAGCATAACCTCATCACCCTGCAGCGAGAAGAGTAGCTTAATCGACTTGAGTCAACAGAAGTAATGACGTTAACTAGCTCTACACACTCTGTCCCCATCACACAACGATTTCGTCCTACCACGAGCTTTTATTCTCTTGCACACCAGTTCTAGGGTACTCTGAATTTGAGTGCAGCAAATCTGGAATGGCAGTATCGTCTTTGAATGGGTTTCACTAGGTATGGCTTTTGGTGGAAGCCAACGATATTATATTCCTTGCCTACAGATATTTCGTGTGAAGGGCAAGAGCCATAGCAATAGACATAACAAAAACGGCGGCCATAGACGTACCCTACCTTCAATAAAATGTTCAACATGTTTATCTGAGAAGATCTCTACCATATTGGTGCCCATAATTTGAACAACGCTGTTACACAAGCACTTATCGCTAAAAACATATTAAAGAAAATAATAGCTGATACAAGTGTTGGGCATCTACACGGTTCAGTTTGTAGTGTGTTGTTTACATGGGTGCATAGGATATGGAAAGGTTGTCCTTCCGAATTCATCTTCTTGGAGCTGAGGTGCGACTAGGACATTCTAGTACAACTATATTGAAGGATGCTACTTCAGAGGTAATTCATTGAAAAATTGTTTTTTTTTCATTGGAAGAAATGGGCTAGTGAGCCTAAAATTCGAAAGTTTTTTTTTTTTTAGGACGAAGTCTAAAGAAGAATTTTATACAAAGGTTTTTAAGATTTTTTTTTATGAACAATGTTTATTTGCTGCAATTTCTTTATAATTCTTTTCAATTTATTCTTGAAAGTGCGAGACTGAGGATAAAGTGCAAATTTCTTCCTTAAACACTGATTTTGATTTATTTATATGCAGATTTGGCTTGAAGAAGTGATTCCAGCACATTCCCAATAAGAAATTTTTTATTTAATTTTGAAAATAAATCAATATATTTTTTGATATTCCTAATCGCTTGAAGCGCAGGAAGAGGGCATACTAACATATTGATTTATTTTATTTTATTTTATTTTTGCAGGTTAGCATGGATGTAAATTTATTTATGAGAAATGATGATGATGATGAATATATATATATATATATATATATTATATATATATATATATATATATATATATATATATATAATATATATTATATAATATATATATATTATAAAAAAAACAAGAATAAAAGAAAACTTTACTAGATCTAGTTTTATTTTGTTAATCTATTCTATGTTAACTTGAAAGTTTTATTTTATTTCTAAGGTAAAAGAATGCTTCCAGTGAATCCATCTACGGACTAAAAATTCATAAATGCTCACATCTAAATTAAAATTTTTTACCTAATTGTTTGCAAGGATGTGAGTAACATGTTTGATCCTTGGATTTGGAGCAAGGTTCTTTTGAAACCAGTCTTTGATATTATCCTTGCTCTCCAAGGAGTACTTGTTCAACATCTACAAATTTCTCACCCATAGATGGATTAGTTATAAATGGGGGATTTAAAAAATGAATTTGAAACTAAGTATGAAAAAAAAAATAAAAAAACTCAACCTGAACACCTTTATGAAAATCCTACTGTCACCAAGTTTCACAAGTTAGTCCATAGAAAAAAAGAAATTGCAATAAAAAGAACTTCCTAAGTGTATCTCTAAATCATCCTCCCTAGCAACGGCGCCAAAATGTTTGGTCTAAAATGTGGATGCAAATTATAGTTTCATTTACTATCAATCCAGGTAAGTAAACTTTAAGGATCATCCAATATATATGGACTTAGAGACAAACTAAACTAAGCTAGGTGAAGAAATGCCAAAGCTCCCTTATAGGAGGTCTTTCATTGGGATCTCCAACACCTGTTTAGTCATCTAACAAAATGAAATCTAAAGACATTGTGACAGGTGTAATAAATATTAAAGCTCCCTTACGGGAGGATGTTCATTAATATTTCTAACATCTTAATCAACAAACTATTTAGACTGATGAAATTAAAACACTTAAACCTAATTTTGATTCATTGCATGAAATATTAAAGCTCTCTTACAAGAGGCTATTCATTTATATCTCAAGCATATAAATCAGAAACTTAAACTAATGAAATCAAACATTAAATAACAAATCAGATTCATTGAAGGAAACATTAATACTTTCCTATGAAAGGTCATTCATTAATATTCCAAACATATGAACCTAATAATTTAATCTAATGAAATTCACAAACAAACATAAAATAAAAACCTACTAAAATAAAAGTGTACTTTCTAGGCAATGGGGATCCTTCCAAGGATTCACAAGCACACCAAAAGAGAAGTCAAATGTAGAGGATCAAAGAAGCTCCGTTTTATTCATCATCAATTGCAAATTGCAATTACAACCATTACAATGATTCTCCAAATCTAACTTCTCATTACTAACCTATACGATACTAAGATTATAAATTACAAATGAAGGACTAGGTTCTAAAATTCTAAAAATTAAGATTACAAAATGAAGGTTAAGATTACAAATGAAGGAGATAACACTCCTATTTATACAAAAGCTATGATAACAAACTCATAAATGTAAATCGACTATTCCCTCCTTTGACCCACGTATTTCTCACCCAATGGTGACACATAACCCTATCCTCCATGATCTCCTCCATGAGGTCCATGATCTTCTCCATGAGGTCCATGATCTCCTGAAATTCGAACTTGAACATAGAGTGCCACATAAAGATGTCTTGGAAGCTTCCTTTGTACCTACACATGTCAACAAACTCATTCTAATTGTTAGGTATAAGTATATGGAGATTATTTTCTAAAGTTTAACCATAAATTCTCTTAAAAATACTAAGAATTAATAATGTTTTGGAAAACAAAAAAGTAACCCATATAATGATGAAAGTGAAGTTGATGTGGTGACATGGTGGTGGAATAGAGGTGAGAAAATGCGTGAATGGAGTGAAAGTGGATGTATTTTAAGGATGATTCCTAAGCCCAACAAGTTGTATCTCTTCAGCTTGCTGGATAATATAAATGGAAGGACTAGCTATTTCTCCATGGACATAACCCAAATTGGGTGAAACACGTAAATCTGTGTCTCTCTTGCTTTATGTGTTTTCTTTGTTTATATTTTTGCAATATATTTTATGTGTTCTATTTCTCTCTAATATATAATTTTCTAACAGTCTTCTGGGTTGGTTGACCGTTGTCTCAACACTTTTAGGCCTTGATCTACTCTGATTTTCTTGTTGAAGTGGAATTTACCCCTTTAGGGCTTCTAGTACGCTTCCACCTTTATAGGAGGAGTTTAGCTTAGTAAGAAGCCTGAGTTTTTGCATAACTTTCAGCCATATTGTCCAGATATGTACCTTTCTATTTTAGATCTTCAAAGCTAGGTTTTTCCCATCCAAAGTTTCATCTTAAACCTTGTTTGCTCATTTTCCTTAGGGTCCCATTGGTTTCCCTAGGTTTCACACCCATCTCGCTATCTTCTTGCATCGATTTTCCTCTCTAGGTTTTTGTTGTTGCTGCAACACTTTCCAGCAGCATAGTGTCATTTGATCCTAGTCATACCAACACTTAGATATCTTGACCTTTTTCATGTGTTTTCACTTGATTTCGCCACCAACAAGCACAATTTTTGCAAACCTTGTTTGGGTGGGGTTTAGAAAGTTGATTCAAAGTTTATTTTCTATTTTTTATTTTAGTTTATTTCAACAATCTTTTTCTTTTTTCAAACGCGATCCGGGCTTAATTAATAAACACACTTGCACACACAAGCACACCTTAAGTGAAGGGCGCTTGGTTTACACCGCCAAGCCAAGACTTAACTTAATTAATTTATCTCCCCACACAGAGACAAAAATATCTTGTTGATATCCCTTCACCATTTCCATGTCACTTGTGTCTTACCACCATTGCGCCACCAAGGAATTTGTCACAGAGACTCTTAGGCCTTCATCCCCAGTTTCCGTTTGGGCATATTTCTCCTCCCTATATGGTTCGATTTCATAGTCCCCCGAGTCCCCATACCGACTCCTCTTCTGTTTCATTTGCTTCCTCATCCCTTCACCGCAGACTGTCATCATGTCAGGACCCACTGCAGGTGCAGAAACCCAACTTGGTGTTGGCTCTCCTTCTACCCAAATGGTCACATCTAGCAGAACCGTCTCAGGAACCATTCTAGCATCTCCCATGCTAACTTTCATGGCGAGGTTAAGCCTCCTAGATTTTAGCCAGTTGATCAATGACCCTATACACCACAATGCTGGTTGGACAATTATGCTGAACAATCTTCCCTCTGACATTCCCAAGATTGAGGGTAATTCTGGAGAGGACCCTACCAATCACATCTGCTCCGTCCATATGTGGTGTTCATCCAATTCCACCACTGATGGTTCCATTCGTCTTCGGTTGTTCCAATGCACACTCATCAGAGATGTTGCAAAATGGTATGTAGACCATCCCACCACTCTCATTCCACTTTCACAATGCTTGCTAAAGCATTCCTTTCATACTTTCAGTTACCTCTATGATATGACACTGGTACAGATCTATTGACCACATTCTATCAGTCCTCTATCACCCATCTTTCCGATCATATCTAGGAATGGCATAGAAGGAGGAGCATGTGTCGTGCTCCGCCCTTCGAAGACCATGTCTACCTCAGTAGGTTTATTAGGACTCTTTGATGTCGCATCTCATTTTCCTTAGACATAGGAAGAGGTTCTCCAGACTGCTTTGAGATATGACTTGATTTATGCTCAATCCAGTTATGTCTATACCGTTATACTAGACCTCCCTCATCCTAGTGGTTCCAATGCACTAGGGGCATCTCACACCATGGACAGTATCATTGGAGCTATTTCACATCCTTCACCATATACTCAACAAAGTTATGGCTATCCGCAGGGGGGCACCAATTCCTACATAACTTATGCCCGTCTTGCCAACAACATGTATTCAAGACAAAGCACCTATTAGCAAGTACCTGACCACATCGGCAAATGCCAGGGCCAACTAGTGCTCAACCTATCTACCAGATCATTTCTCCTTCATAATCCTATACATATGGACCGTCGAGCGCTTTAGCCCCTCAGGAATTAGCGTTGCAACCTCCCATGCAACCTCAGCTCCAGCAGCCACCACCCCCTCAGCGTCAAGCGTTTTCACAACAGAGTGTGACCAATCCTCAAAATTCGAAGAAAAAGAATAAGGGGAAAGGTAACAAGGGTAACGAGGGTAACCGGCGTAATCAACCTAATGAACCCCAGGGGAACCAACTTAACACCAACAACCAGCAACATGGAAACCAGCCCAAGTAGACCAAGGCTATTCACACGAACAAGTCTTGTGCATTTTGTGGTGTACATGGCCATTATACTCATGTGTGTCCCCTCTTACCCCAGACGCACCAAATGTGGGAAGCCTAAGTAGCTTTTAGAGGTCAACTGCCCATATAGCAACTTCCTAATAATCCTGCGCCATCTCAACTGGCTGTGCTAAAAAATACTTTCCCTCAGCAAGGTTAGGCAGCCCACCTTCCCCAACCTTCTGGTCCTGGTGACTACCAGATCCTCATGATGAATTTTGACGAGGTCAATACCTCTAATGTCAACTTACAAACTCGGTCGTGTCAATATGACAAGACATCGACTTCTTCTGCCATTGAGTCCAAAACCAAAGAATCTACTGAGCCTGTTATGACACCAAATGGTATATTACAGATCCCTCAACCTAAAGTTGAGTTAATTCCTAAGATCCCAAAGGGAACATTATCCCGTAACGTGGCTTATATCCGAGATGCCCATACATACAGTATAGTAGATGACTTGGCACAATCACCTATTGCCATGTCAACTCTGGAAGTGCTCCTGTCATGCCCATCTCAAAATAAAGCTCTAATAAGTTCTATGACCACAGTAGATCCTTCAGATGATCGTTTGATTGTCTCCCCTGTTGATATGTCAGAAAATCCTCCATTACCTCCATCTGTTTCTTTCCAGATACTAGTCAGAGTCTGTAATGCCATTATCTTCTAATGCATTATTGACGAAGCTGCATCCACCTGTGTGATGTCCATTGTTGTTTGGAAGCAACTCAAGTCACCCAAGTTGTCCCCATCTACCAACACTTTGCGTGCTTGGGATGGTCACTCCTCCCAGCCTCTCGGAATCTATCGCAATTGTCCAGTGAACCTTGCAGGCAAGATTGTTCATGTCGACATTGAGGTTATTGATGCCCCTATCGATTACAATATTCTCTTGGGTTGTAATTACACTTGTGCCATGTCAGCTATCGCATCTACGATTTTCCACAATATGTGCTTCCCCCATGAAGGGAGGATTGTCATCATAAATCAATTGACATACTATGAGACGACATCATTCACCTCCCCTGAGTCCATTATCTCATCGATGTCTGACAAGCAATACTCTACCCCTCTCAACGGTGTCTCACTCGATGTCTACAAAGTTTCCTCATTATTAAGTGCTTTCCATGGTCCTCCCCATCATATCTTTGAGCATATCTCTTTGAGTGTTTGGATGTTATAAGCGTCACAGGCTTCTCAGAAGTAGTCTGATACATCTGATCAATAACCATCTCCTCAACACCCTGCTGTTACCATTTCAACCAAGCCATCGGGATCCACCCCCCAGGGCCTCCTCCTATTGTGGGTGTCTCCTCTTTATTCCCAATAGGAACTGTTCCTCCAGGTCTCAACCATTCAGGAGTTGTTCTATCAAGACATTAACCCGTAGGACAAATACCTTTCATGTTTCCTCCTCCAGGAATATTTTTTGTCCCTGTCATGGCTTCGTTGGTCCTCCATAATATGACTTGGGGATCCCAGTCTGGTACATTCATCCCCCTGCAAACCTTTCACCTGGTCAACCTAGACTGTATCTTGCTTTGACCCCGGTTCAACCGGTCCTTATGACCCCTCTCACTGCTCTAGTTCCACAACCATCTCAACAGGAATTCACTCCTATTGTGAAAGCATTTGGACAGGGGGGCATAGACAAGAAAAAGGAACGTAAGGAAAAGTCTCACCAAGCACCTCCAACTCCCAAAGCTAAAAAGCCACCCCCTCTATGCTCTGTGTGTGTGGTTGTTGGACATGCCACTAATAACTATCCTGAGATTCCTCGTCTCAAGCCTTTAGTTCATGAAACGTTCCCTGAGTCAAAGATTCCTCAGGTCCAAGTTACCTTACCGGGACCAGCTAAGAAACTCAAAACGTTGCAGACAAATAACCCTTGTGCCTTGTGTAATCATTATGGTAAATATTCCCATTGTCACCCTCGTTGTGATGAATTTCGTGATTGCATTCAAGCACTTTGCAAATACGAGGTCACTCGTAGTGGATCACCTACTCCTCTACCTGTGGATTCGCGTACCACTATTGCACCAAAACAGGGGCAATCTAGTCCCACCATCGTGATCCCTCCCCCAGATGTCGAGATGACAGACTCCATAGTCCATATCCTGTACCTATCATCATCCTTGAATTCCTCGCAGGAAAACCTTTCTAAGGTTCCTACACACACTTCTATCGAACCTCCTTCATTGAAAGCTCAGGTCTCAACATCAGTAGATCTTCCATCTACTACCTTGTCATCTACTATCTTAGATGATGCGTATGTGAACCTTATTTCTTAGGATGATGCACTAGGTACCGCCACCACATCATGTAGTCAATATTCCTACCGTCCAACCATCTTCCATTCTGATGAGGGCATCATGGAAGCCATGACTACCCTTGATTATCCTTGGGACGATATGCTCCATCGTGCGTACTTCCTTCCATATTTGGAGTCCACCACTCTAAATACATCCAGCACACCCATAACATACTGGGGGAACATAGGCCCCTACATCTCCTTATCATCCTTTGGAGGATCTCATGCCATGTTGGACCGAGATGCTTGAATCCCTTTTCGAGCACTCAGAACACAATGACGCTCCAAAAACGCCTCCCGCTAGGGGGCATAATTCCCACCTTTGCATACCAAATTAGTCCCCTCCATCACATATTCTTGCGGGAAGTATCCCATGCTTGGGGGCATGATGGTTTTCCCCTAGCCATCTTTTCAATTAAGCCTTGACCTAGATCCCACCAAATCTAGGTATGGCTGATTATCCTCCCATTCCTTGGAGAGTTTTTCCTATTGGCCTCTCTAGAGAGCCATATGCACATCGCTTATCGTAGACATTTTATACCATATCTTCAAATATTCTACTCTATCTCCACATAGTCCCCGTGTTTGACTTAATGGGTGAGTATGATTCTAGACCTCCTATAATAGTTCATTCTTGTTTTCCTTTTCCCTTAATTCTTCACCAGGAACCATCATTCCAAGAAGCATTAAGGTCATATTTAGACAATGCCACTTTCTAGAAAGTTGTAGATCCCAATCCCGATGTTCGGTTTTTCCGCTATAATCACCACAAGGTTTAGGGCCTTCTCCTCCTCTCAAATTGGAGGGAAAATTCCCTTTTATAGCAAAACCCATAGTTTTTCCATTACCCATTTTTACCAAACCGTAACTTAGTTTTATGAACCATTAGCACCATTGGAAAGCTTGTATCGAGTACTATAATGGGTCTCTCTTAGTTTTTGATGATTTGACACCACCCCAAAGCCATTTTTCCAAGAAGTGTCACTTCAACACCTCTCAAAATCAAATTTCTTCATAAAGCGACACTTGTACTTTGGGGTCCACCTCCTCTTTATAATTTTCATCTCATGTGTCGATTTTCATCATGAGCAACCGTCATGTTCTCATGTATTCATGGTCCCCACCGAACCTATATGTGTGGCAGTGTCATCAAGTCACCCTTGTTCAAAGCATCCATGATGAGTCACCTTCGCATCCATGGAGTCTGTTTCACATCCCATTACATCATGTCATAGTATTCCATCCATATTGGCATACCATTCATCCCTTGTTGCCCATTTCGACCTTCAATCATACTATCCACCATCCCCTTTGGAGTCGAGTTAGTCACTGCCAGGTCCACCATGCACTTTATGCTCTGATAAGGGAAGTCATCTGTTTGTCCTACAGTCCCACTTTTTCCATTGTCCCTAGTGTCAGTACATTAGTCACATTACTATTTTCCCTCGTGCCTTAGTTGAGGATCCTCATTGCCTCACCTATAATAGTCCCTATTATGTCGACATCAACCCATCTATTCTAGAAGAATGTCCTATAGGGTGGTGTATCTTAGTTCCAACTTCCACTCTCATTTAGTGGCTCAGATCAAGCAAAGGGAATCATCATTGCCCTTTGAATTGGTTGTTTCATGCTCATGATTCATACAATTGATAGTTCAATGATGCAGTAAATTGTACCAATGATTCTCGAGTGTGTGTGAGATGTTTCATACCTCGTGAGGGGGTGGCCCTTTAGGTATCCCCCCACATGCATAGATGCCTTCCTATTATACTACAACCTCAGACGCAGTTCCGTAGATTGGATGGGTTCAGTTCTTACGGTTTGCACCATTCATAGCATGCACGTCTCCTTCAGATGATCCATTTAGTTTTGTAGAGTCCATTCCCATTTAGCAGGGCTTCTTTGGTTGTTCTACCCTCCCTCCCACCTATTTTTTGAGGGAGGGGCCATTATATTTAGTGTACTGAGATGTTATATTATTCAGTCCCAGCTCATGTTTTTTCCAGGTGCATTATGTATATGGGACGCATTGTATTATTTTCAGGCTTAGTTATTCCATCATGTCATGTACCATTTAGCATGTATTTTATTGTTGAGTTTCATGTTTCTGAGCACATCATTATTTTGTACTAAGTTATCTTAGCAGGCATAGATATGCCTCCCCCGCCTCACTGAGATTTGGTACCACACAAAAAAAGGAGACTTACATTAATCTTTGCCCCCTCTATCACTATCCTCTTTTAGTTTAGCTCCATTGGTCTCTCTCTCTCTCTCTCTCTCTCTCTCTCTCTCTCTCTCTTTGGCTCCACTTTATTGTCTAGTGCTTGTGTCCTTACAACGTACTTCGGTCATACGTTTTTCTTCTAACACTCATACGTTGTGGTGAAATCTATTATCACAAAAAAAATGATCATCTATCCATAATTTACTAGATGGATCGAAGTACACCATGTAAGGCCAATTTTACCATAGTAAAATTGATTTCACTATGAGAAATTACTTAATAAACCACATTTGTTAAGAAATTTATAATTAAACCCATGAAGAATAATTAAATAAATCACTATTATCTTCTAGGAATAATTAATTAAACCATGTTTAATTAATATTCCTTGTCACATTTGACCCAACTATGAGAAATAAATAGATAAATCATTAATTATCTTATTTTTTCTCTAGGAATAATTAATTAATCACTAATTAATTATTATTCCTTGTCAAGTTTGACCACATTCTATCAGTCCTCTACCACCCATCTTTCTAATCATATCTAGGAATGGTGTAGAAGGAGGAGCATGTGTCGTTCTCTGCCCTTCGAAGACCATGTCTACCTCAATTGGTTTCTTAGGACTCTTTTATTACCTATTTCCAAAGATGTCGCATCTCATTTTCCTCAGACATAGGAAGAGGTTCTCCAAACTTCTTTGAGATATGACTTAATTTATGCTCAATCCAGTTATGTCTATACCATTATACTAGACCTCCGTCATCCTCATGGTTCCAATGCACTAGGGGCATATCACACCATGGACGGTATCATTGGAGCTATTTCACATCCTTCAGCATATACTCAACAGAGTTATAGCTATCCGCAGGGGGGCACCAATTCCTCCAAGACTTATGCCCGTCTTGCCAGCAACATGTATTCAAGACAAAACACCTTTTATGCATGGACCTGACCACATCGGCAGATGCCAGGGCCAACTAGTGCTCAACCTGTCTACTAGGCCATTTCTCCTTCATAATACTATACTTATGCACCGTCAAGTGCTCTTGCCCCTCAGGAATTAGCACCACAACTTCCCATGCATCCTCAGCGCCAGCAGCTACCACCCCCTCAGGGTCAAGCGTTTTCACAACAGAGTGTGACCAATCCCCAAAATTCGAAGAAAATGAATAAGGGGAAAGGTAACAAGGGTAACGAGTGTAACCAACGTAGTCAACCTAATGAACCCCAGGGGAACCAACTTAACACCAACAACCAACAACATGGAAACCAGCCCAAGTAGACCAAGGCTATTCACACGAACAAGTCTTGTGCATTTTGTGGTGTACATGGCCATTATACTCATGTGTGTCCCCTCTTACCCCAGACGCACCAAATGTGGGAAGCCCAAGTAGCCATTAGAGGTCAACTTTCCCATATAGCAACTTCCTAAGAATCCTGTGCCATCTCAACTGGCTGTGCTAAAAAATACTTTCCCTCAACAAGGATTTATTGTTGCTCAACCTTAGCTAGGTTAGGCAGCCCACCTTCCCCAACCTTCTGGTCCTGGTGACTACCAGATCCTCATGATGAATTTTGACGAGGTCAATACCTCTAATGTCAACTTACAAACTCGGTCGTGTCAATATGACAAGATATCGACGTCATCCACCACTGAGTCCAAAACCAAAGCATCTACTGAGCCTGTTATGACACCAAATGGTCTATTACAGATCCCTCAACCTAAAGTTGAGTTAATTCCTAAGATCCCAAAGGGACCATTATCCCGTAACGTGGCTTATATCTGAGTTGCCTGTACATACAGTATAGTAGATGACTTGGCACAATCACCTACTTCCATGTCAACTCTAGAAGTTCTCCTGTCATGCCCATCTCAAAATAAAACTCTAATAAGTTCTTTAGCCATAGTAGATCCTTCAGATGATCGTTTGATTGTCTCCCCTGTTGATACGTCAGAAAATCCTCCATTACCTCCATCCGTTTCTTTCCAAATACTAGTTAGAGTCTGTAATGCCATTATCTTCTAATGCATTATTGACAAAGGTGCATCCACCTGTGTGATGTCCATTGTTGTTTGGAAGCAACTCAAGTCACCCAAGTTGTCCCCATCTACCAACAATTTGCATGCTTTGGATGGTCACTCCTCCCAGCCTCTCGAAATGTATCGTAATTGTCCAGTGAATCTTGCAAGCAAGATTGTTCATGTTGACATTGAGGTTATTGATGCCCCTATCGATTACAATATTCTCTTGGGTCGTAATTACACTTGTGCCATGTTAGCTATCGCATCTACGATTTTCCACAATATGTGCTTCCCCCATGAAGGGAGGATCGTCATCGTCAATCAATTGACATATTATGAGACGACATCCTTCACCTCCCCTGAGTCCATTATCTCATCGATGTCTGACAAACAATACTCTACCCCTCTCAATGGTGTCTCACTCGATGTCTACAAAGATTCCTCATTATTAAGTGCTTTCCATGGTCCTCCCCATCATATCTCTGAGCCTATCTCTTTGAGTGTTTGCATGTTATAAGCGTCACAGGCTTCTCAGAAGCAGTCTGATACATCTGATCAACAACCATCTCCTCAACACCCTGCTGTTACCATTTCAAATGAGCCATCAGGATCCACCCCCCATGGCCTCTTCCTATTGTGGGTGCCTCCTCTTTATTCCGAATAGGAACTATTCCTCCAGGTCTCAACCATCCAGGAGCTGTTCCGTCAGGACATTAACCCGCAGGACAGATACCTTTCATGTTTCCTCCTCTGGGAATATTTTTTGTCCCTGTCATGGCTTTGTTAGTCCTCCAGAATATGACTTGGGGATCCCAATGTGGTACTTTCATCACCCTGCAAACCTTTCACCTGGTCAACCCAGACTGTATCTTGCTTTGACCCTGGTTCAACCGGTCCTTATGACCCCTCTCACTGCTCTAGTTCCACAACCATCTCAACAGGAATCCACTCCTGTTGTGAAAGAATCTGGACAGGGGGGCATAGAGAAGAAAAAGGAACGTAAGGAAAAGGCTCCCCAAGCACCTCCAACTCCTAAAGCTGAAAAGCCGCCCCCTCTATGCTCTGTGTGTGAGGTTGTTGGACATGCCACTAATAACTATCCTGAGCTTCCTCATCTCAAGCCTTTAGTTCATGAAATGTTCCTTGAGTCAAAGATTCCTCAGGTCCAAGTTACCTTACCGGAACTAGCTAAGAAACTCAAAACGTTGCAGACAAATCACCCTTGTGCCTTGTGTAATCATTATGGTAAATATTCCCATTGTCACCCTCGTCATGATGAATTTCGTGATTGCGTTCAAGCACTTTGAAAATACGAGGTCACTCGTAGTGGATCACCTACTCCTCTACCTATGGATTCTGGTACCACTATTGCACCAGATCAAGGGAAATCTAGTCCCACCATCGTGATCCCTCCCCCAGATGTCGAGATGACAGAATCCATGGTCCATATCTTGTACCTATCATCATCCTTGAATTCCTCGCAGGAAAACATTTCTAAGGTTCCTACACACACTTCTATCAAACCTCCTTCATTGAAAGCTCAGGTCTCAACATCTGTAGATCTTCCATCGACTACCTTGTCATCTAGTATCTTAGATGATGCGTATGTGAACCTTCTTTCTCAGGATGATGCACTAGGTACTGCCACCACATCATGTAGTCAATATTCCTACCGTCCACCCATCTTCCATTCTGATGAGGGCATCATGGAAGCCATGACTACCCTTGATCATCCTTGGGACGATATGCACCATCGTGCGTACTTCCTTCCATATTTAGAGTCCACCACTCCAAATACATCCAGCACACCCATAACATATTGGGGGAACATAGGCCCCTACATCTCCTTATCATCCTTTGGAGGATCTCATGCCATGTTGGACCGATATGCTTGAATCCCTTTTCGAGCACTCAAAACACAATGACGCTCCAAAAATGCCTCCCGCTAGGGGGCATAATTCCAACCTTTGCATACCTGATTAGTCCCCTCCA
This sequence comes from Pinus taeda, assembly GCA_000404065.3. Classification (NCBI taxonomy): domain Eukaryota; kingdom Viridiplantae; phylum Streptophyta; class Pinopsida; order Pinales; family Pinaceae; genus Pinus; species Pinus taeda. The sequence continues at coordinate 131,291 of APFE030279152.1, forward strand.
TCACATATTCTTGCGGGAAGTATCCCATGCTTGGGGGCATGATGGTTTTCCCCTAGCCATCTTTTCAATTAAGCCTTGACCTAGATCCCACCAAATCTAGGTATGGCTGATTATCCTCCCATTCCTTGGAGAGTTTTTCCTATTGGCCTCTCCAGAGAGCCATATGCACATCGCTTATCGTATACGTTTGATACCATATCTTCAAATTTTCTACTCTATGTCCACATAGTCCCCGTGTTTGACTTAATGGGTGAGAATGATTCTAGACCTCCTATAATAGTTCATTCTCGTTTTCCTTTTCCCTTAATTCTTCACCAGGAACCATCATTCCAAGAAGCATTAAGGCCATCTTTAGACAAGTAAGGCCACTTTCCAGAAAGTTTTAGATCCCAATCTTGATGTTCGGTTTTTCCACTATAATCACAACAAGGTTTACGGCCTTCGCCTCCTCTCAAATTGGAGGGAAAATTCCCTTTTATAGCAAAACCCATAGTTTTTCCATCACCCATTGTTACCAAACCATAGCTTCAGATTGATGAACCATTAGCACCATTGGAAAGCTTGTATTGAGTACTATAATGGGTCTCTCTTAGTTTTTGATGATTTGACACCACCCCAAAGCCATTTTTCCAAGAAGTGTCACTTCAACACCTCTCAAAATCGAATTTCGTTATAAAGCGACACTTGTACTTTGGGGTCCACCTCCTCTTAATAATTTTCATCTCATGTCTTGATTTTCATCATGAGAAACCGTCATGTTCTCATGTATTGATGGTCGCCACTGAACCTTTTATGTGTGGCAGTGTCATCAAGTCACCCTTGTTCAAAGCATCCGTGATGAGTCACCTTCGCATCCATGGAGTCTGTTTCACATCCCATTACATCATGTCATAGTATTCCATCCATATTTGCATACCATTCATCCCTTGTTGCCCATTTTGGCCTTCAGTCATACTATCCACCATCCCCTTTGGAGTCGAGTTAGTCACTGCCAGGTCCACCATGCACTTTATGCTCTGATAAGGGAAGCCATCTGTTTGTCCTACAGTCCCAATTTTTCCATTGTCCCTAGTGTCAGTCCATCAGTCACATTACTATTTTCCCTCGTGCCTTAGTTGAGGATCCTCATTGCCTCACCTATAACAGTCCCTATTATGTCGACATCAACCCATGTATTCCAGAAGAATGTCCTATAGGGTGGTGTATCTTAGTTCCAACTTCCACTCTCATTCAGTGGCTTAGATCAAGCAAAGGGAATCATCATTTCCCTTTGATTTGATTTGGTATACTACAACCTCAAATGCAGTTCCATAGATTTGATTGGTTCAGTTCTTACCGCTTGCACTGTTCATAGCATGCACGTATCCTTTAGATGATCCATTTAGTTTTGTAGAGTCCATTCCCATTTAGCAGGGCTTCTTTGGTTGTTCTACCCTCCCTCCCACCCATTTTTTGAGGGAGGGGCCATTATATTTAATGTACTGAGATGTTATATTAGTTAGTCCTGGCTCATGTTTTTTCCAGGTGCATTATGTATATGGGACACAATGTATTATTTTCAGGCTTAGTTATTCCATCATGTCATGTACCATTTAGCATGTATTTTATTGTTGAGTTTCATGTTTCTTAGCACATCATTATTTTGTACTAAGTTGTCTTGGCAGGCATAGATATGCCTCCCCCGCCTCACTGAGATTTGGTACCACAAAAAAAAAGGAGACTTACATTAATCTTTGCCCCCTCTATCACTATCCTCTTTCAGTTTAGCTCCATTGGTCTCTCTCTCTCTCTCTCTTTGACTCCACTTTATCGTCTAGTGCTTGTGTCCTTACAACGTACTTCGGTCATACGTTTTTCTTCTAACACTCATACGTTGTGGTGAAATCTATTATCACAAAAAAATGATCATCTATCCATAATTTACTAGATGGATCGAAGTACACCATGTAAGGCCAATTTTACCATAGTAAAATTGATTTCACTATGAGAAATTACTTAATAAACCACATTTGCTAAGAAATTTATAATTAAACCCATGAAGAATAATTAAATAAATCACTATTATCTTCTAGGAATAATTAATTAAACCATGTTTAATTAATATTCCTTGTCACATTTGACCCAACTATGAAAAATAAATAAATAAATCATTAATTATCTTATTTTTTCTCTATGAATAATTAATT
>APFE030279152.1:147173-159658 GCA_000404065.3 Pinus taeda
CAACAATTGGTATCAGAGCAGGTCCTTCAAAACAAGCTTGATTGCTTGAAGGAAGATCTCTCAAGATGAGAAATCAAGATGGAATGGCATCTATCAGACCACCAATCTTCAACGAAAATAACTTAGCATATTGGAATATAAGAACCAGAGCCTATATTCAGTCACTTGGAGCTGATGTTTGGGAAATTGTGGAAGGAGGATACCAATATCCAGCAGTAGTCCCCACAGATCCAGCAGAAAAGAAATAAGATGAAACCAATGCCAAAGACGTCAATGCATTATTGGGAAGTATATCATAATCATAATTCATCAAAGTCATGCAGCTCAATACAGCCAAAGAAATATGGGACAAATCATTTAGAACTATGAAGGAGACTCCCAGGTAAAACATGCTAAACTCCAAACTCTTAGAATTCAATATGAAACTCTTAAGATGCATAGTGATGAAAGTATTGCTAGTTAATTTTTACGAGTAGATGAGATTGTAAATCGTATGAAGAATCTGGGTGAAGAAATAAAGGAGGCTACTATAGTAGAGAAAATTTTGAGATCTATATCTTCTAAATTTGAGTAAAAAGTATCTACCATTGAAGAGAAGCAGGATATACAATCTGTTACTATTGTTCAACTTCATGGAATTTTAACTGCATTTGGAATGAGGAAAGGAGGTCCATCAGAAATTAGAGAAGCCGCTTTCAAAGCCTCTGCAAAGGGAAAAGAAAAGGAAAATCTCAAGGAATGAGGATATATATCAGAATAAGATGAGGTAAACTTTGTGAAGAAACTTCAATTGGGTTCCAGAAGACTCAAAGGTAAGATTCCCTTTACATTTTTTTCTTATGGTAGAGTTGGGTATTATGCTGCTAAATGTCCTCACAAAGATAACTGTGACAAAGGAAAGAACTCTGCAAAAGATAATAATAAACAATTTGTTAATATAAGAAGTTATTATACTCATGAAGATAGTGATGGCCTATCTAATCGTGACGAAGGTGAATCTGATCAAGATATTAAACTGCTCATGGCTTGTGAAAATGATAATTTTATGGATGCCTTAGAGGAAGAAGATTTTCTTGAAGAAATTACTCAACTCAAAATCTTCTTGGAAGAAAAGAATATAGTCATAGACACTTTGACACATCAACTCATGGAAAGGGAAAAGCACAATGAAAAATTAGAGTGTGAAGTAGTAAGTCTAAGAAAGGAACTTGAGAAGACAAAAACTTTGAATCTTAGATTTTCTAAAGGATCATAAACCTTAGATGAAATGATCAAGGTTCAGTGTTCCCCTCTTATAAAGACTGGTCTTGGATACACTGGAGAAGCATCCCAACCAGAAAAGTCTTCCGCCATCACCAGAAGCTATCTTAATGCATAAAAAACCAGTCAGCAATGTGTCAATACTCTGCAAAAGCCTAAAGGTACTCCCCAGGTAAATCATGCTCATTTTACTCCAAGGGTGAACATCAATAGAAGCACTAACCAAAGGGTGAACAATACCAAAATATTTTATGGTCACCAAAACTTCTTCTTTAATGGACAATGCTTTTCATTCCATAACTTTTGTAATAAGGATGCTTAATGTGTTTCTTACAAAACTATCATGAATACAGAAGTAAGAAAACAAAGGAACATGACAGGAATCAAGAAGAGCTCTTATAATAACTTTTCACCTCTTGAAGATGAAATTGGATGTTCAGTTTGCAATAACTTTGGTCGTGAAGAATCTGAATGCAAAGATCAAATTTCAGCCAACTTGTCAAAAGGAGCAAACATCATCAAACTCCAAGGTATGGAAAAAGAAGGAATTATAGTAAAAAAGATGTGGCACAACTCTGTTTGCAGAAGGACAAGAAAATCAGTGGTACATTGATAGCGGATGCTCAAAACACATGATAGGTGGTAAAGATAAAATCATTTCATACAACCCTTTAGAAAAGGAAAATAATGCCTCTTTTGGAAATGACACACCAATTGTCATTAAGGGCAAAGGTTTTGTTTACCTAAGAGAAAAGGTTAAAGCTAGAAATGTTATGTATGTTGATGGATCAAATCATAACTTATTGAGTGTTAGTCAAATGTGTGATCAAGGAAATGAATTTGTGTTTCGACCAAAAGAATGTGTGATTCGTGAGCTTTACATAGGAAAGACCATAATCAAAGGTGCAAGAAATCCAAGAAACCTATATATGATAGAAGGAGGTCAAGAATCATGTTATCTAGGAAAAAACAAAGAGAAATGGTTATGGCATAGAAGATTGGGGCATCTAAGCTTTTCTCAGATAAGAAAATCATGCAGGCTCAAGGATGTTCGTGATCTTCCAGATATCATCATCCCAGAAAATACCATCTCCAAACCATGTCGATTTGGTGAGAAAACTAGAGTTCAATTCAATGCCAAAGAAGGATCAGCAAGTAAGCCTCTTGAACTCATTCATACTGATTTGTGTGGACCAACAAGGAAAAACTCACTTCGTAGAGAAGAATACTACAATTTATTCATTGATGATTTTTCTAGAATGTGCTGGATTGGTTTACTAAAACATAAAGACGAAGCATTTGAAATGTTTAAGGTCTTCAAAGCTTTAGTTGAAAATGAATTAGATCTACAAATCAAATGTCTTAGACCTGATCGGGGAGGAGAATACATATCACATGATTTTTATGAATTTTGTGAATAACATGGAATAAAGAGACAGTTATCTATTGCGAAAACTCCTGAACAAAATGGCGTGGTGGAAAGAATGAATAGAACAATTCAACAAATGGCTCATTCTATGCTTGATGAGTCTGGAACTTCTGATACTTTCTGGGGTGAAGCTACAGATACTGCAGTAAATATTCTCAACAAAACTCATGTATGTGTAAATAGCGATAAAAATCCATATGAACTTTGGTATGGTAAGCTTCCCACTATAAACACTTCAGATTTTTTGGAAGCAAATGTTTTATCAAAAAGACTGATGAAAAACTTGGTAAGTTTGAACCCAGATTAGACGAAGGAATATTTCTTGGTTATTCATCTAGAAGTAAAGGATACAAATGTTATAATAAGAGACTTTGAAAAATTGTTGAATGCATTGATGTTGTAATCGATGAAGCATGCAGAAATTTGAAACAGGTGACATCAACAAAAGAAGATGATAATAATGAAGACGATGAATGCTTTCCTGTATCAAATCGAAATGATATAGAGGAAGAAACCAATGAAGAACCAGAAGAAGACACATCTGACAGGGAAAAGGCTCCATCCAGGTATGTTCAAAAGAATCATCCAGAATCCCAAATCCTAGGAGAAAAAGGGTCTAGAGTACAAACAAGAAGAACTCTTGTAGGATCTTCTAGTTATCTAGCCTTATTATCCTCCATAGAACCACAAAATGTAAATCAAGCTAGCAAAGATGAATGTTGGGTTAAGGTCATGAATGAAGAACATGACCAAATTGAAAAGAATGATACTTGGGAATTAGTTCCTAGACCTCATGATAAAAATGTTATAGGGACAAAATGGATATTCAATAATAAGTTAAATGAAAATGGAGAGGCAATTAGGAATAAAGTAAGGCTTGTTTGTAAAGGGTATGCACAACAAGAAGGTATAGAATTTGAAGAAACTTTTGCACCTATAGCTAGACTTGAAGCCATAAGAATGTTTCTTGCTCTTTTAAGTTTTTGAAAATTCAAAGTTTATCAAATGGATGTAAAATATGCATTTCTTAATGGAGATCTAGAAGAAGAAGTATATGTTGAACAACCTGAAGGATTCATTATGGGAAATGATGCATGAATCTTGGGAAATGATGCAAAGCTTGTATGCAAACTCAAAAAGGATTTATATGGATTGAAACAAGCTCTGAGGGCATGGTATTATCGTGTTGACAAATATCTTCAACAACAAGGCTTCACAAAAGGATTCACAGACAACAAATTATATGCAAACATTGAGAATGATAAACTGCTAATTATTGTTGTTTATGTTGATGATATCATATTTGGTAGTAATGAAGAATTTATGAGTCAAAAATTTTCTTCTGTTATGCAGCAAGAATTTGAAATGTCTTTACTTGGAGAACTAACCTATTTTATTGGTCTACAAGTGCAACAAAAAAAATATGAAATCTTTATCTTGCAAACTAAATATCTCAAGCAAATTCTGAAGAAGTACGGAATGGAAGATTCCAAACAGTATGTACTCCAATGATAACAGTATGTAGTCTCAGTTATAATGATGATTCTCCTACAGTGAATCAACCAAAGTAGAAATTTGTGATTGGAAGTCTACTTTATCTAATAGGTACCATACCAGATATCATGCATGCGGTAGGAATTATTGGAATATTCCAATCTAATCCGAAGGAATCACATCTTCAGGTAGTAAAAAGAATATTCAAATATCTCAAAGGAACTGAAGAATTTGGTGTATGGTATCCTAAAGATACATATCTCATCCTTCATTCATATACAAATGTAGATTGGGCTGGGAATGTTGATGACCAAAAAATCACTAGTGGAGGTGCATTTTATATGGGATCACGATTAGTATCTTGGTTCAGCAAGAAACAAAGTTTGATTGCATTATCTACAATGGAAGTAGAATATGTGGTTGTTGCATCTTGCTGCACAAAACTTCTCTAGATGATGCAAACATTACGAGATATTCAAATTAAATGTTCCCCACCCATATCCATCTGATGTGATAATACAAGTGCGATTAGTATCATGGAAAATCCTGTTATGCACTCCAAGACCAAGCACATACCCATTAAGTACCACTTTCTATAGGAACAAGTGCTTGAACAAAAGGTTAAATTAGAGTATGTTCCCTCCAAAGAGTATGTTCCCTCCAAAGATCAGGTTGCTGATATATTTTCCAAACCTCTTCCTAGAGAAGCATTTGAATATTTCAGAAAAAGGTTGGGAGTTGTTTCTACCTCATCTTACTGTTAAAACCACTTTGTTCAGTTTTCATGTACAAAATCAAAGGATTGTTTCCTATACGTGGATTTCATGAAGTAGAGTCACATATATACACGAGTTTCTATGTCGGTAGTAGAGTATGTGTTTTTATGACAAGTGGGTCAGACTCAAAATCAGTTTCTGACATGCCTGTTTAGTTTGATGTTGATGGATATAGTATACTGATATGCTTTTCTCATTGATGTTTATTTGATTGATGGAGATGCCTTAATGAATGAATTGTTGACAATGTACTGGTAGCACAGGTTCATGGGGAGCATTAACCTTCAAAATATTATGCATTGTTGGCATCATGGTTGTTGAATTCAGCTATGGTCTCAGTTATTAATGTCATTTGATGAAAAGGTCATGTAAAGACCTATGATGTAATAATATGTCTCTTTCTGTCATAGTCTATTATGAATGAGTCATTTTGGACACATGATGTAATTTTTACCCCCACTATGCATGGGAAAGATGATGTAATAATTGAAATTTTCAGTCATGTATGCACATTTGATGTATCCCCACTTGGTTTGGTGATTGATGTATGTATGAGTCATTGGTGATAGCAAGGTCATACTCACATAGTTGAGTTATAGAATCATGTTATTCCTTTAAAAAAAATATTTCTGCAGAATCTGCATGTGCTCAGGGGGAGCATGGACAGTATAGTGCATCTCAACATGTACTAAGGGGGAGAATATCTTGGTATACCCTTTTCCCTTGATGTCAAAGGGGGATAGTATCTTAGAGTTGTTTGAAATATCTAACAAGTTCTACAACTTGAAGTGATCAACACCAATATGGTTGCCATCAAGTCCAAAGGGGAGATTGCTGGTATGATGGTACATGTGTTGTCCTTGATGAAAACTCACATATATGATAACTAGATGTATCCAGAGGTCAGTTCAAATATGATAAAGTGATGTATGTTGGCAACTCATGTTGTAACAGGCCAATTCAGAGGTAGCAAAGTAATGATATAGAAGAACGGGATGATGTAACAAAGGATTACATATCAGAATCAAGAAATTGAGGAAAGAGAATGTTTTAAGTTGTATATGCTATTTAACCTAGTCCAAGTTGCATATACATGCGGGTACATAGAATAAAAGGCGTGTATATGTATGCACACAGTTTCATAGAAGGAAAAGTGTGTATGGGATGGAAAATTAAGGTTAAAGAATACCAAGGGTCCATACCATGGTAGTAGCCCACAATATTGAGCAGAATAACGATTACGTGATCTCATCTAAGAATACCATGGGTTCTAAGTGTTGTTTTGGTTCATGGTATTGACAAAGGCTCTAAGTATATAAGGAGGAGAAGATAAAAGGGATAGGTGTGGAAGTAAAAGGGTTTTTCATGAATACTTCTATCTGAAGTATATTTTGTGTTGTAAGGGTTATGATTATGATATAGATTTGAAACATCTTGTGCACCCTTGGATACAATGTTGGATCAAGATGATGAGACCTGAAATGACTTTTCATTGGATGATCTGATAATGGAAAGGCTAGATCTGAGTGTTGACAAATGTTTTATCCTTTAAATGCTATGATCTAGATATATCTGAAGTCTTGAAAAGATGCGAATTTATAAGTCATTATTTGCAGATTTATACCTAATTTTTCCTCGGTGAAGGCACATATACACGTAGATTCAACACTTCCAAGTAGCGTATGCAGAGGAAGGGCTTGTTGTTCAAAAATGACTGATATTTTTGATTAGTGTTGTTGTTTTACTGTTGTTTGCTAATGATGCCTTCATTAGATCTGAAGTTAAACTAATTGTATAAGGAGATTGAGTCTGGCTGATTGATTGATTGAGTAAGAAGGGTGATCTTTGCTGCTATCTGTTTAGAACTCTGTAATATGATAACAGATCTTCATAATGTGTTTGGTTAGTACAGTTTTTGGTTTAGAAGTTTTATGATTCAATTCTTTAAAGGTATATGGAGGTTGGGTTACAGAAAGTAGCATATACACACACACTGTCCTCATTGAAGTAGCATATACATTTTGACATATGATTTTTTAGGTTGCAGTTGGTTCTGGTTGTTGATGCAGTGTCTTGGGTTCATCTCTGTGTTCAGGTGACAATGATATTAATGTTTAGATTGATTGATTGTGTTTTTCTTTAGATTTGATAGGTTTCAGTGATTGGTTGATGCCGTTGTGTTTGATGGTTGTATTGCAGTGGTGATTGATTTTGAGCTTCAATGTTACTGATGGGTCTAGTCTGAAAATTTGATGCAACGTGGCCTACATATTGTGTTGATGTGTACCAGAAGTATCCAGTCTGAAAATTTATGAAATGTCGTCCCTAGAGAATGAGTTAATGTGGTAGCCTTCTGTAGGCTGGTGCTTACATACTAGTAATCATATCGATCAGTACAAGAGCTAGGGGGTTGGAGCTCCCTTCCAGTAGAAGCTGGAAAACGAGTGAAGGTTGTAGCCTTCAACGAGTGGATGCCTACTTATTGGAAAGAGTCTGCACCAGTGAAAAACTTGTAAACACTTTTAATAATAAGCAGATTGAAGACTGAGATGACAACAACGATGGTTTTTTCCCACATTGGGTTTCCAACTAAAAAATCTAGGTGTTCATGTGTGCTGCTTATATGTTTTGATTTATTCTATTCTTACTACTTCTGTTTACTACTTAGTAAATGCATCACACTCTGATTTAAGTTCAACAAACAATCAATTAGTTGTTTTACTAGTTTATTATATATACGTTGGTTCCTTTCATTACAATTGTGTACATACACTGCTTGGTTTCTGTAAAATCGTGTATTCCGTTTGAAAAAGAAATATTATAGTGAAATATTAAATACGGATTCACCCCCCCCCATCTCAACATTTTTCCCAACACATATAGAATATAAATTGTTGATTTTTATAGCCACAGATCCCCCTAAACATGTCATGTATGTTCTTGATCACTGTTACTTCATCAATTGCAATTTCAATAATATACACGTAACCAAAAGTATATCAAAACAACATAGGGAATCATTATCAAGATACACATGCATAGCTCCCCCTGAGATCTTACACCACTGGTTCTGTGAATCTGATAATCATCACATGTTTTTTATGAGGCTATGTACCTAACATTTGCTTTTTCAGTCACTGTTAGAAGAATGCATTAAGAAAAAAACATGGTAGTGGGGACCATCTTCTTTTACTCTAAATCTAAAGAAGAAGAGGAACTATAACTCTTATTTCTACCTGAATTCTTCTTTACCAGAACATATAATTTGTCCACATTTTTGAATCCTCTTGTTATAACCTTTCTAGTGTCTTCTCCTATAATTTTTCATTTAGTTAATGTAAACACAATTATATGCCTTTTATCATCTATTTGACCTACACTTAGAATATTTTTCTTTATCGCTTGAACCAATAATGCATCAACTACTTTTGTATATTTATCAAGTTTGGATCTACCTTTTCATAGAACTTTTGCTACAACATAATTTCCAAGAATAATTTTAACATCTTTTTTTTATTGAGACTCAAACTGGTTCTTATCTCCAGATATGTGATGAGAGCATCCATTATCTATGTGCCATTCATCTTCATGTTTAAATGAACATAGAGCAAGGACACATTTAACTTCTTCTTCCTTTTGCTTATTATGAGAAGTATTGGTGGACCCATCTTTCTTAGGTCTTTTGATAACAATATTTTTGTTTGGTTGCCTGTCTTGGAGGAAATCAACTTGTTTCTTTTGATAATTCGTGGACTTGTTCCTAGGTTCTTTTTATACATGCCCAAATGTGTTATAAATATAACATCTTACATGACCAGAAAAGGGAGCAGAGGAATCATAAAATTTATGTTTCACATTCCTTCTATTGCAATCAATAGCTTTGTGACCAAATATGTTGCAAGCAAAACAATATCCCTTAAATAAAATTGAGTACCTAGGAGTTGGTGATCTTCCTATGAATCTTGTCTGCAATTGGATGCAAAGTGTCCAAATTTGTGATAAATAAAACATTCAACATCATTGTCCATAGGAGAGAATCAATTGATACATCTATAGTTAAAAGCAAATGATTTCTTTTGAAAATTCACTTTCCTTGGTTGGAAATAGTACTGGGGGGGAGCGCGGCGGAGTGAATCAGTATTATCAATTTAATAATATTTCATTTACATAAACAGATCTACATACACTACTTCAGTTAATACAACTTGCATATATACGTAACTATGTTTAGAGAAACCAACGTACACATTGTAAATTTATAATTTATTTAGTTGATCTTTAACCTGTATCAGAACCATATAAGAAGTAACAGGTACACTAAAAACAAAGTAGACAATCACACACAAGAGCACAAGATATAAGGTTGAAACCTAATGTGGGTGAAAACCACCTGCTACAATTCGTCTCTATCTTCTTTTACTAAGAAACTTCTTTGTACAATATTTTTGTACTAGTGCAGTCTTATACCAGTACACAGGCTTTTACCTGCAGAAGGCTACAACCTTCTCTCGTTCTCCAACTTCTCCTAGAAGGGAGCTACAACCCACTTAGCTCTTGTACTAGCTGATGTACTAGTATGTAGGTGTTGACCTATAGAAGGCTACAACCTTCTCTTTTCTTCCAGGGACCACATTTCATAAATTTTTAGACTATGTATATGCTGTTTTGAATTGCCGAACCAGCGTGTATACGCGCCTTTGCTATACTGAACCTGTGTACATATCTGTAAAAGATGATTTACCCTTTTCAACTATTCAGACATCAGTTATACCTAGATCATCAGATTTACAGATTAAGACATGTGCCAAATATAGAAGATCAAAATCACACAAAGATACTTCTCTTCAAGCCTTAAGATCTTGACCCATCAATAGAGCTTATCCTTCTTCAAGCACCTAGGTTCCTTCTTGATTCAGATCCAGCTATGCACCATAATCCAATGACTAGTATTCTAGATCTTGCTCTCCATAAGATAATCAATACTTCAGTGCCTTTCCCTAATGATCTCCTCCTCTTTTTATAGTCTTAGGCCTTACTCAATACCATGGTCTAAAACAACTTAGAAGCAATACCTTGGACCAAATACCTGGGGTCAAAACTTCGGTCAAGATACCTTGGATCAATTCCATGGGTCAAAATAGCAGGGACCAAATACCACAGACCAAAACCAAGTTTTCCAACATGTATGCACTTTTCTTTGTGTGAAAGTGCGTGTATATGCATACATGCCTTCTGAACTGCTAACCCACGTGTATACGCGTCTTCATTAAGGGGAACCTGCGTATATCTCTTTTCCTTCATTTTGAGAGCCTGAACTGTGATCTGTCATTTAAGTGAGTTGCCATCAAGGACAAAACCTGTGTCATAGCACTAAACGTGTGTCATAATGCCAACAATCTCCCCCTTTGGACTTGATGGCAACCCCAAGTCACTCAGAGTCATTCTCCCCCTTTGTCATCAAGGGCAAAGGGTTATGCTCCCCCTAAGTACATGCTGAACTTTTTAGATATGCTGAAGTGTATTGTTCATGCTCCCCTAACTGAAGGGAAGGTCTGCAAAAGAAATGTTCTATAAGAAGAACATGACTCTATACATCATAAATGACCTTCCTATCACTAAAGACTCATACATATATCCATATCCCAACCAAGTGGGGATATACCAAGATTTCCTCATCCACCCAACCAAGTGGGGATACACCAAAATTGTATACATGATAAAACAAGAACCTTACATCATCCATCCCAGGCATAGTGGGGAAACAAAATAGGCCATTACATGACCTTGATAATAAAATATATACATGACATAGAGATGAAATATCTAAAACAAGACTATGATAGTCACCAACAACTATCATCAACAGCATCTATCAATCACCATCCAGACCAGCAACCATGATCTCCCTCTGCACCTCTTCCACCTGAATAAAAAACAACTGTGAAATTGTACCAAGATCTTCTAAGGTAATGGCAACAATGATAATGCATTATTAGAAGTATATACTCCCCCCTGAACCTGTTCCAGATGATCATTGATAGACCCATATTAGACTCTTTTCATCTTGAGTCTGGTCCACTGATATTCTTCAAACCAAAATATACGCGGCTATATCCACAGAAATTGGCGTATGTACGTGTATATGCTTCATGAAACTCGCGTACAACCACTTTTCTCTGAAACAGATAAGTGTCAACATCAAGATGATGCATCAACTACTCCTAGCTTCTATTTGAGGTATTCAAATGTCTCTCTGGGCAGCGTTTTGGTGAATATATCAGAAACTTGTTCCTTGGAGGGAACATACTCCAATTTGACCTTTTCTTCAAGCACTTGTTCCTGGAGAAAATGATATTTGATAGGTATATGTGTCTTGGAATGCATGACTGGATTCTTTGAAATACTGATTTCACTTGTATTATCACATAGAATGGAGATGGATGGAGTACATGTGATCTGAATGTCTTGCAATGTTTGCATCATCCAAAGGAGTTGTGTGCAACAAGATGTAGCAGCCACATATTCTGCGTCAGCTATAGATAATGCAATTGAACTTTGTTTCTTGCTGAACCAAGACACTAATCTAGAACTCATATAGAGTGCACCGCCACTAGTGCTTTTTCTATCATCCACACTTCCTGCCCAATCTGCATCAGTGTATGCATGAAGTGTAAGATCCGTGTCCCTAGGATACCATAAGCCAAAATGTTGAGTTCCTTGAAGATATTTGAAGATCCTTTTGACTGCCTGCAGGTGTGATTCCTTTGGATTTTCTTGGAATCTTCCAACTATTCCCACTGCATGCATGATGTCTGGTCAGGTACCTGTTAGATAGAGCAGACTACCAATGATGGATCTGTAGGTTGGTTGATGTACTCCTGCTGATTCATCATTTGTGATGAGGTTGCATCCTCTTACCATAGGGGTACATACTGGTTTAGAATCTTCCATGCCATATTTCTTCAAGATCTGCTTGAGGTACTTGGTTTGTGATAGGAAGATACCATCTTTATTTTGTTGAACTTATAAGCCAAGAAAATATGTGAGCTCACTAAGCAGGGACATCTCAAATTCTTTCTGCATTACCAAAGAAAAGTTGTGACTCATGGCTTCTTCATTGCTACCAAAAATAATATCATCAACATACACAACAAGTATTAGCAATTTATCATTGTCAATTTTTATATATAAATTGCTATCAGCTGATCCTTTTGAAAAACCGTGTTGATGAAGGTATTTGTCAAGACGATAATACCAGGCCCTTGGAGCTTGTTTTAGACCATAAAGAGCCTTTCTGAGTCTGCATACAAGTTTTGGATCATTTCCAAGGATGAATCTGTCTGATTGCTCAATATATACTTCTTCTTCTAGATCTCCATTAAGAAAGGAAGATTTCACATCCATTTGATATACTTTGAACTTCTAAAACCTAGAAAGTGCAAGGAACGTTCTTATGGCTTCAAGTCTAGCAACAGGTGCAAAAGTTTCTTCAAAGTCTATACCTTCTTGTTGAGCATACCCTTTAC
>APFE030279152.1:160223-193785 GCA_000404065.3 Pinus taeda
TTCCATGCCATATTTCTTCAAGATCTGCTTGAGGTACTTGGTTTGTGATAGAAAGATACCATCTTTATTTTGTTGAACTTGTAAACCAAGAAAATATGTGAGCTCACCAAGCAGGGACATTTCAAATTCTTTCTGCAGTACCAAAGCAAAGTTGTGACTCATGGCTTCTTCATTGCTACCAAAAATGATATCATCAACATAGACAACAAGTATTAGCAATTTATCATTGTCAATTTTTATATATAAATTGCTATCAGCTGATCCTTTTGAAAAAACTTGTTGATGAACATATTTGTCAAGACGATAATACCAGGCCCTTGGATCTTGTTTTATACCATAGAGAGCCTTTCTGAGTCTTCATACAAGTTTTGGATCATTTCCAAGGATGAATCCGTCTGGTTGCTCAATGTATACTTATTCTTCTAGATCTCCATTAAGAAAGGCAAATTTCACATCCATTTGATATACTTTGAACTTTTGAAAGATAGAAAGAGCAAGGAACATTCTTAGGGCTTCAAGTCTAGCAACAGGTGAAAATGTTTCTTCAAAGTCTATACCTTCTTGTTGAGCATACCCTTTATAGACAAGTCTGGCCTTGTTTCTAATTACTTCTCCATTTTCATTCAGCTTATTTTTGAATATCCATTTGGTTCCTATGACATTCTTATCATGAGGTCTAGGAACTAATTCCCAAGTATTAATCTTTTCAATTTGCTCAAGCTCTTCATTCATAGCCTTGACCCAACATTCATCTTTGCATGCTTCATGTATATTTTGCAGTTCGATGGAGGAAAGCCATGCTAGATAGCTTCAAGCTTCTGTAATAGTTCTTCTTGTCTGCACACCTGCCTCTTTCTATCCCAAAATTTGAGTCTCTCGATGATTTTTCTAAACATATATGGATGGAGACTTTTCTTCTGCTATTATCTGCTCTTCTAGTGCTTCATTGGTTTCTTCTTCTTCAACATTAGTCTAATTTGATGTGGAAGGATAATCCTCATCTTCTTCCCATTCTTCAGTTTTTACCTGCTTTGGATTTTCACCTACTTCATCAACCACAAGATCAATACTTTCAACAATTTTCCCAAGTATTTTATTATAACACTTGTATCGTTTACTTTGGGAAGAGTAACCAAGGAGAATGCCTTCATTTTCTCTAGGTTCAAACTTGCCATGTTTTTCATCGGTCCTTTTGATATAACATTTGCTTCCAAAAAAATTGAAGTATTATACAATAGGAGTCTTACCATACCAAAGTTCATGAGGAGTTTGAGATTTGTTTACCCAAACATTCGTTTTGTTGAGAATATTGATGGTAGCAAATGCAGCTTCACCCCAGAAGGTTGCAGGAGTTCTAGACTCATCTAGCATAACACGAGCCATTTGTTGAATAGTTCTGCTCATCCTTTCTACCACTCCATTTTGCTGAGGAGTCCTTGTGGTAGAGAATTCCCTTCTTATTCCATGTTCTTCACAGAAGTCAAAGAATTCATCCGAGGTAAATTCCCCTCCTCGAACAGATCTGAGACATTTGATTTTGCGATCTGATTCATTTTCAACCAAAGATTTGAAGGCTTTGAACTTTTCAAATGCTTTGTCTTTATGCTTTAGAAGTCCTATCCAACACATTCTGGAAAACTCGTCAATGAACAATATAAAGTATTCTTCTCCACGAGGTGACTTTTCCTTGATAGACCACATAAATCAGTATGGACAAGTTCAAGCGGCTTACTAGCTGATCCTTCTTTCTCAGGGAAATTTGTTCTAGTTTGCTTACCAAATTGACATGATTTGCATATTGTATTTTCTGGAATTCTGATTTCAGGAAGATCATGTAGAGCTTGGAATTTGCATGCTTTCCTTATCTGAGGGAAGCTTAGATGCCCCAATATTCTGTGCCATAGCCAGTGTTCATCATTTTTACTTAGATAGCATTGTTGCTGTCCTCCCTTGAGTATATATAAATTATTTGGAGTTCTTATGCCTTTGATCACTATTTCTCCTATATCAAGCTCAAGAACAACACATCCATTTGATCGAAATACTACCTCATTTCCTTGATCACACATTTGACTAACACTCAATGGATTATGCTTTAAACCATCAACATACATAACATTCCTAGCTTTGACCTTTTCTTTTAAGAGAATAGAGCCTTTACCTTTTATGACTACAGGGGTGTCATTTCCAAATGAGACCTTTCTTTCCTTTTCTAAGGCACTATATGACTGAAGTTTTTCTTTATCACCTGTCATGTGTTTCGAGCATCCATTGTCGATGTACCATTGATTTTCTTGTCCTTCTTCATATAAGGCTATACCACATCTTTCAGTTTGCGGTTCTTTCTTTTTCCAAGTTTTAGGACCCAATGAATCTTTCTCCTTCTAAGATGTTTGCCGAAATTTACTCCTGCATTTAGAGTCTTCATGACCAAATTTGTTACAGATAGAGCATTCTATTTCATTTTCAAGAACAGAAAAGTTATTGTAGATCCTTTTTATGATCCCAGTCACATTCCTTTGATTTTGTGCTTCTCTAGTCATGATGGTCTTGTAAGCAACACATTGAGCAGCTTTGCGTCCAAATTCATGACATGAAAAACATTGGTGATTAAAGAAATTCCTGCGATTATCGAATCTACTGACCTGATGATTGTAGTTTCCATTGACATTCATTCTTGAAGCAAATTGAGAATGATTTAACTATGGTTGGTTATAGATTTTGTTCATCCTTGAAGTAGATTGAACCCAATTTACCTAGTGATCTGCTTTAAGCCTCTACTGACAATTGTCAACCTGTTCATTTCTCCTTGCTGCAACAAGATATCTTTTGGAGGTTGATGGCTTCTATGCTTGAGATGGTTCTTTAGTATATCCAAGACTTGTCTTTATCAGAGCAAAACGTTTCCCTTTGATAATTTCATCTAAGGTTTCTGATCCTTTAGCAAACTTAAGATTGAGAGCTTTTGTTTCCTCAATTTATTTTCTTAGACCCACAATTTAACATTCTAACTTTTCATTATGTTTTTCCCTTTCAGTAAGTTGGAATGTAAGAGTATCTATAATCATACTCTTTTCTTCTAAACAGATTTTAAGTTTAGAAATTTCTTCGTATAGACCATCTTCATCTAAAGCATCCAAGAAATCATCATTTTCAAAAGCCATCAAAAGTATATAATCATTACTTTTTTCATCTTCATCACTATTTGATAAACCATCACTATCTTCATGTTATAGTAGCTCTTCTTATTTACACTTTGTTTTCTATTCCATTTTGTTGATTCCTTACCTTTATCAAGCTTATCTTTGTGAGGACATTTGGTAGCATAATGACCTACTCTTCCATAAGCAAAACATTTGAAAGGTAGTTTACCTCTGAATCCTCCAAAACCCCGTTGAAGGTTCTTGACAAAGTTCGATTCTTCCACTCCTTCTGATGTGTGTACTGACTCATTGAGTTCTCCTTTTCTTGAAGCTTTGAATGCAGCTTCTCTCATATCTAATGGACCCCCTTTTCTCATTTCTAAAGCAGTTAGGATTCTGTGCAGCTGTGACATAGTAATACTCTGAAGATTCTACTTTTCTTCTATGGAAAAAAATTTTGATTCAAACTTAGAAGACAAGGATTTTAGAAGCTTTTCAACTAAAGTAACTTCTTTTATCTCTTCACCCAAGTTTTTCATGTGATTAACAATCTCATCTATACGTAGGAAATAATTAGATACTTCATCATTGTGCATTCTGAGAGTTTCATATTGAATTCTGAGAGATTGTAGCTTTGCACGTTTTACCTGATTGTCTCCTTCATAGCTTAGAATGATCTTGTCCCATATTTATTTGGTGATTTTGAGCTGCATAACCTTGATGAATTCTGATTGTGATAGACTCCCCAATAGAGTATTGACAACCTTTGCATTAGTTTCATACTACTTTTTACCTGCTATATTTGTAGGAGTTGCTGATGGAAATGTGTATCCTCCTTCCACGATATCCCAAAATTTTGTTCCAAGAGATTGAATATAGGTTATGGTTCTTACCTTCCAATAGATGAAGTTTCTCCCATCAAAGATTGGTGGCCTGATGGATGCCTCTCTTTGGTAGTTGCTCATGATGATAGATCTTCCTTCAAGCGATCAAGCTTCTTCTGAAGGACCTGCTCTGATACCAATTGTTGGAAATAATACTGAGAGGGGGGGGGGGGGGGTGTGAATTAGTATTATCAATTTAATAATATTTCATTTCCATAAACAGATTTATATACGCTACTTTGGTTAATACAACTTGCGTATATACGCAACTATGTTTAGGGAAACCACCGTACACCTTGTAAACTTATAATTTAGTCAGTTGATATTTAATATGTGTATCAGAACCATATAAGAAGTAATAGGTACTGTAA
This sequence comes from Pinus taeda, assembly GCA_000404065.3. Lineage (NCBI taxonomy): Eukaryota > Viridiplantae > Streptophyta > Pinopsida > Pinales > Pinaceae > Pinus > Pinus taeda. Next base: position 164,622 of record APFE030279152.1, read on the forward strand.
AAATAGAGCAGACAATCACACAAGAACACAAGATATAAGGTGGAAACCCAATGTGGGTGGAAACCACCTGCTGTAATTCGTCTCTATCTTCTTTTAATAAGAAACTTCTTTTTACAATATTTATGTACTGGTGCAGTCTTATACCAGTACACAGGATTTTACTTGCAGAAGGCTACAACCTTCTCTCATTCTCCAGGTTCTCCTGGAAGGGAGCTACAACTCCCTTAGCTCTTGTACTAGCTGATGTACTGGTACATAGGTGCTGACCTACAGAAGGCTACAACCTTCTCTTCTCTTCCAGGGACCATGTTTCATAAATTTTTAGACTGCATATATGTTGTTTTGAATTTCCGAACCATCGTGTATACGCACATTTGCTATATTGAACCTGTGTACAGATCTGTAAAAGATAATTTACCCTTTTCAACTATTCAGACATTAGTTATACCCAGATCATCAGATTTACAGATTAAGACATGCGCCAAAAATAGAAGATCAAAATAAAAAAAGATACTTCTCCTCAAGCTTTAAGATCTTGACCCATCAATAGAGCTTATCCTTCTTCAAGTGCTCAGGTTCCTCCTTGATTCAGATCCAGCTATGCACCATAACCCAATGACCAGTATTCTAGATCTTGCTCTCCATAAGATATTCAATACTTTGGTGCCTTTGCCTAATGATCTCCTCCTCCTTTTATAGTCTTAGGCCTTACTCAATACCATGGTCCAAAACCACTTAGAAGCAATACCTTGGACCAAATACCTGGGGTCAAAACTTCGGTCAAGATACCTTGGATCAATTCCATGGGTCAAAATAGCAGGGACCAAATACCACAGACCAAAACCAAGTTTTCCAACTTGTATGCACTTTTCTTTGTGTGAAAGTGCGTGTATATGCATACATGCCTTCTGAACTGCTAACCCACGTGTATACGCGTCTTCATTAAGGGGAACCTGCGTATATCTCTTTTCCTTCATTTTGAGAGCCTGAACTGTGATCTTTCATTTGAGTGAGTTGCCATCAAGGACAACACCTGTGTCATAATGCCAACAGTCTAGTTGACTTCTTATTTCTTTATCGAGAATTCAAAATTTTTCATTGTTAACCTCATAATTTATTGCATAAGATTGTGATATAGATTCTCCTTTTAGAGATTTATGAAAACTAATACTAGATTTAATGGAGGGAAACCTTTGACTGCTAAGAAGATTGTTCAATATCTTTGAGGGATCTTGAAATATCAATTTCTTATCCTTTTCTAGCTAACTTACCTTCTAAGATACCTACCTCAAATTTTTTCTCACCTCTAGTATTTTCCAATTGAGTTCTCAACTCAATGATCACTTTCTCAAGCCCATTTTCTTGTTCTTCAAATACTTGAAGAATCTCCTCATATTGTTTGTTTGATTTTTCAAAATTAGATTTGAGAGAGATGATTTATGCTTCAACTCCTTCATAGTAAATGATTATTTCTTTAAGCTCCTTGATTGTTGGATCCTATTCATTTACTTTATTTCTCAATGTTGCTACTTCATCCTCCATTTTTTGACGTTGATCTTCCTTTCCCTTATATTGCTTCCCCATTCCTTCTCCAATTTTGGTTTCTTCTTCTAACTGATTCTTTAACCAAATAATCTCTTCTTTTTAAGTATTGTGGGTGTTTTGAAGTGCATTATATTAGATATAATTTTTTGGGATTCAATTGCGTTAAGAAAGCCATTCATCTATGACCATTTCCATGAGAGGTAGTCGTAATTGACTAATTTCTCATGACTCTTGAATAGTCCACTTAGCACTCATTACATCGGGTGATGCTCAAAAAATGATATCTAATCTCTTCTTTGTAGGTACAGTCCCTTTCATCAAATAATTGTAGTAACTTTTTATGATTTGTATTCTCATATGTGAGCCTTTTAATATCTACATCTAGGGCCATTATTTTTTAATCTGATTTTTCTGCATAATTACTATCTTCACTTTTACCCAAGAGGGAAATATCAATTTATTCATTATCATCATCACTACATAATATGGATGTGAAATCATTTGTACAACGATTATTACATCCACAATTAAGACAAGAATCAATACCTAGTAATTCCTCATCACTATATTCATTATCTTCTTCATTCTTGATCAATAGAAAGCGAGGTGTTCTTGTAGCTGAATATTTACTGACATCTTGTTCCATGTGGATATTTGTGGCCACTCGTCTATTCCACTCGGACCCCCACCAATGTCTCTTTCATTTTTTCAGTTTCCTTAACTGTAGCACAGTTTACTATTTTTGGCAGTTTTTCGGGTCCGAAACTTCCAAAGTCGTTTTGAGGTCCTAAATGATGTTTTTTGGGAAAACCAGGAAATCATGAATCTTTAATTATTGATGTTTGCATTCAAAAGTTATATCGCATAGATATTTCTAACAAGGTATTTTGCACATCAAATGGAGATTATATGCCAACGTTATGAGCCCGGGAAGTTGATGTACTAATTTACCCAAACGGGGCCCATAGTTTTGGTTCTTCATCTCCTAGGGTTAGGTTTTTGGATGTTTAGGGTTTTCCATTGTTTCTAAATAATAAATAGGCCTTAGAACCTCATTGTAATGTAGTTCAGAGGCATGAAGTCGCCACATCTCTCCTCAGAGATAAGCTACCATTACCCGAGCTAGTTTTATTTCCTTTCTATTTGTAAGAATATTTCAGTATTTTATATTAATGAAATGAAGTGTTATTTTTGCTGCATCTCTATATTTATGGTTATATCTGTAATTTGTTGTGTTCCTTTTTAAGATTGGATAAGTGGTATCAGATTGGTTTGCTCTTTCTCTATTTTTCTTTGCATGTCCCCAACAAGATCGAGATATAAGGAATTAGGGCTCAAACTGGTCAAAATTTTGCAAGACCAGCCTCACTGATGGCCTCCCATGGCAAAAGAGAAGAAAGATGAGGGGGTAGGAAATCCTTTCAAAATCTTGCTCGAAGAAGTCCTCGAGCAACATAGGAATGAGATGATGGACAACTTTGCCCAAATTCTTCAATGGCTACCCAAAGGCAACACATCTCCTTCCAACAACTACTCTAGAAGCGCCACACCCTTTAAGGTACAAGTTAACTTTGACATCCACATATTTGAAGGTTAGATAGATGTGGACACCATAGATGAATGGTTAAATCTACTAGAAGGATATTTTATGCTAATGATTTTTCCGTTCAAGAAAAGGATACTTTTGCACTTCTCAAATCTGCCCCCACATCAAGGATTGGTGGGAAACCTACTGTGAGGAGAAGGATGAAAGTACAACCTCAGTATTTTCAGCTGTACCCACTTGGAATTCATTCTGGGATGCCATCAAGGAATAGTACTATCTTGTTGAGAGCTATGAGGATAAATACATAAAGTGGACCACGCTGTGGCAGGGAAGGGTCCAAGAAGTGCTGAAGTTTACCAATGTTTTTCATACCCTTCACATGAAGTTGGGTATCAAGTAGATTGATTGACATTTGGTACTCAAGTACTGTGGCTTCCTACACAAGTACATCTAGGATGAGATGGATTTCTTGGAAATCTCCTCACTTGGCATGACATATCGATACATTGTCAATATTGAGCAGAATTTTGAATAGAAGTTGCGAGACTTTGGATCTACGAATCCAAATCAAGGGAAAGGCACCCCCAAACCATAGAGCAAAGGAAAAATCCAAGGCGGGGAAATCCAGTAAAACTTGCCGAGGCCGCAAGAAAATAAAAATTCCACAAAGACAAAGAAGGACATGGGAAAATGGTGTGAGTTCCATAAGAGCTCCACTCACAACATGAGTGAGTATCAGGCCAAGCAGTCACTGGTGGTCAAGATGAAGGCTTCCGAATCAGGTGCATGTTCCAACTCTGAGTCAGAACCTGACAAGGGGAACAAAAAAGGGAAGAATATCATTGACGTAGATCCCACTTCCCGTGGCCTCACCAAGATCTAGAAGAATGATCCTGAAGATCCAGAGGAGGGGGAATTCCTTTTCCACTCACAGATGTGGGTTAAGGGTTCTCCCTTGTAGTTCATTCTAGACAGTGAGAGCCAAAAGAACCTCATTTTAGTAGAGGTCATGAAGCCGCAACACATTCGTAGTTATACACCATCGGGTGGCTTCACCAAGGACGATATCTCCACTTCAGCCAACAGTGTCGTCTTCCCTACAACATCAAGCCCTTCATGGATGAGGTATTGTGTGATGTTACCCCTATTGAATTTTGTGTTGTATTATTAGGACAAATATACTTGTGGAAGTGGCATGTTGTATATGAGTCTCGACCTCAATCTGTGATTATTACTTTGGGCAATAAGTTGTACAGGATATAGGAGGTAGCCCTGCCTACCACCATCTCTTTGATCACTACAAAGAAATGCAATAAAACATATATTTCATTAAATTTGGAATTAAATTGTGGATCTAGAATTTCAAAATAACCAAAAAACTCAATTTTAGTGATGTCCTTGTAATAAAAATTTTCCAATTTTATTGAAATGTGTGTTATAAGATCATTTCACAGATCAGGAATTTTTTTTCCTTATGATTCGCCCTCAGGGAAAGAAGAATATTGTGGAAACAAATTCGACATAAGGTTTCTCCTCACAGGAGCATCAGGTGGACAAGGTCGTGGAGCAGTACAGGAACATTTTCTCCTCACCTACGGGGGTGCCTCTCCACTGTTAGGTCAAGCAACTCATCGATCTAACCCTAGGCATGCCACTACCCAATGGACCGATCTATCGATGATTTGTTCTGGAGAATGATGAGATCAAGAGGCAGATTCAGGAGTTGTTGCAGAAAACGAACATCGGGCCAAGCTCATCACCCTGTGGGAGCTCGATTGTATTGGTACAGAAGAAGGATGGAACCTAGAGACTCTATATTGACTATTGGGAACTAAACAAGATCACTGTATGGAATAGGTACCCAATCCCATATATTGATGACCTTCTGGACCAGCTCAAGGGGGGGAAATATTTTAGCAAGATCGATTTGAAGTCTAGCTATCCCCAGGTTCCTATCGAACCCTCTGATGTGTGGAAGAATTCCTACAAATCTAAGGAGGGCCATTTCGAATGATTGGTCATGCCTTTCGGGTTGACAAATGCCCCCGCAAGCTTCATGAGATTGATGGAAAACATCTTGAAACCTTTCACCAATGAATTCATGGTGGTGTACCTGTATGAATATTGATCTTCAGCCAGAGTTGGGAAGTGCACCTCCACCATATTCGATAGGTCCTCCAAACATTACGACAACACAAGTTGTGTGCCAATTTGGAGAAATGCACTTTTAGCATGACCCAGGTTGAATATCTAGGGTACATCATTGATGAGTAGGCTGTGCATGTGGACCCAACCAAGATACAATTCATTTGGAATTGGCTAACCCCAACCACTATAATAAATCTCTGTAGCTTTTTGTGTCTTGCCAATTTCTACCGTAGGTTCATGTTGGGGTTCTCTCATGTCGCTTGGCCTTTAACTCAAGTCACCAAGGGCAGAGTGAAAGAAAATTTATTTTGGTCTAAAACCCAACAGAAGGAATTTGTTGAGTTGAAGCATCGCCTCTTCTCTACAATAGTGGTCACATTACCAGACCTGCAAAAACCATTTGAGATTGAGACAGATGCCTCTGACTATGATATTGGTGCAGTTCTTACTTAGTAGGGGCATCTAATGGCTTACCATAGTGAGATACTTTCAAACACAGTCCAAAAGTATCCCACCTATGACAAAGAAATGTATTCCATTATGAAAGCATGCCATTAATGGAAGAATTACATTCTGGGGAAGGAAACGGTCATCCAAACAGTGTGCTCGACTCCTGTGGGAATGCGACTACGGGGTGGCCGCATCTTTACAAGAGCGATCCAGAATTACACAACACATACTAGACACTCCTGGAAGGTAAGAAAGTCCCAAATTTTCACCTCTAGGATGCATTGTTATGCCACTTGGGACACAGCAAGCATGCCAATAGTATTTGGAAGGCGCACTACAGTCAGTTTGTTGGACATTTCGAAGTAAATAAAATAGTGGCAGTACTGTAGAAGTATTTTATTAGTTGAACCTTTGTGAGGATGTTGGGAAGTACATTTGATCCTACACTTCCTGCATCATTTCCAAACCAACCATCAAGAAGCAAGGCCTATATACTCCTCTGCCTACTCCTAGTTGACCTTGAGAATCCATCTCCATGGATTACATGTTGGGCCTTCCTTCTACTAAGCACGCCAATGACTATGTTTTCATGTTCGTCGACAGATTCTCTAAGATGGCCATTATGGCAGCCTCCAAGAAGAGTATCAAAGTAGAGGCCATTGCTAAGCTCTTATTTGAGCAAGTGTGGGTACACTTTGGGATCCCACAGTCCATTGTCTTAGATCGAGACAACATATTCCTAAGTGTTGTTTCATCAAGTCTCTGGTCAATGTTGGATACCAAACTTACTGAGTCCATGACTTTCCACCCCCAAAATGATGGTTGAACAAAGGTCTTCAACATGATGATTTTACACATTATGCACATGTACAACTCGAATCATCCATGAACATGGGATGAAAGCCTCCCCTATGTCTAGCACAACTACAACAGAGATCTTCATAGCTCAATAGACCAAAAACCCTTTTAGCTAGGGCTTGGATTTCAACGATTATGTCCCATTGATGTGGCCATACCATTTGCAGCCACTTAGGAAGATATAGCTCGCATCTAGTCTGAAGTTGATAGAGTTAAAAAGTTCATTGAGCACATTCAACACATCAGCAAACAAGTCCATCATATATTGGACAAAGCCAATTCTATGTACAAACAACACCATGATCAGTATTGGGTGTTGCACAAGTTCTAGGTGGGCGACAAAGTTTGGCTTCATTTTACAGAAGGAGCACCTCGTTGGACCCCACCACAAGCTTTGCCCTCTCCAATATGGTAAGAATACCATCATAAAGGTTGTAGGGGAAAATAATGTTGAGCTCAACATTCCAACTTTCCTTGGTTTGTACCCAATGTTCAACGTTGACCCTCTTCAACCATCCAACATTATAGAACAACTCACACCAACAGAACTAAACCCAGACTGCATGGAAAATATCACAACTAATTGGATCATGGCCACACATATCAAGAACACTCTCCAACAGAATATCCAACTATATCGGGTTGTCAAAGTTGGCCAACTCCTGCACCAAGGCAAGTGGCTCACCAGGGACCAAGTTCAACATAATTTTCCCCATCTCATGGAGACACTCAATGCAATGGGGACCATTGATTCCTAAGGGGGGAGGACTAATATAGGTGGATATTGGTGGTCACCTACCTATTCCACTTGGATCCCCACCATCATTTCTTTCAGTTTTTTAGTTTCCTCAATTGTAGCACAATTTACTATTTTTGGTAGTTTTTTAAGGTCCTAAACTTTCGGAGCTATTTTGAAGCCCTAAACGATGTTTTTTTGGAAAACTAGGAAAACATGAGCCTTTGATTAATGTTTTCATTCGAAATTTGTAGTCCTCAGATAGATATTTCTAATGAGGTATTGTGCACACCAAACAGAGATCGTATGGCAAAGTTACGAGCCCGAGAAGTTGATGTACCAATTTACTCAAACAGGGCGCATAGTTTTCGCGTTCATATCCTAGGGTTAGGTTTTTGGATGTTTAGGGTTTTCCATTATTCCTAAATTATAAATAGGCCTTCAGGCCTCATTGTAACATAGTTCAGAGGCGTGTAGCCGCCACATCTCTCCCTAGAGATAAGCTACCATCATCAAAGCTATTTTTATTTCCTTTCTGTTTGTAAGCATATTTCAGTATTTAATATTAATGAAATGAAGTACTATTTCTGCTGCATCTCTATATATATGGTTATATCTGTAATTTGTTGCATTCTTGTTTAAGCTCGGATTACGTAATAGTAATTGAATCTAATATATCGCTCTCACTGTCATACTTAATTTATCATAAATCCACGAGTTAGTTAAATTTAACCATTGCATTATTGATTCATTAACCATCCAATATGTAGTAAAGAATAGATAAATCACAACACATAAGAAACACACATAGAACACCAGGATTTTAGGTGTAAACCCAATGTGGTAGAAAACCATCGTTGTCGCCATCTTTGTCTTCTTCTTTAATTATAAGGAAAAGCTTCATTGCATATCGTATTGGCATAGACTCTTACCAGTACATAGGCACCCACCTGCAAGAGGCTACAACCTCCACTTGTTCTCTAGCACCCCTTGGAAGGGAGCTACAACGCTATGATCTCAATTTACTGGCTCCTATCGGAAGGGAGCAACTACCCACTGAACAAATTTATCAGCTACCACTAAAAGGAAGCTTTGACTCCCTCACTGAAGGGTTCAACCCTCAACACCTCTCATGGACCATGTTTTATAATATTTTAGACTGGGTTCCACCCATCTCAAATAAACGTCAAAACATGTAGGTCACCTTTCATCAAATTTTCACACTCGACCCACACCCACCATTGTGCTCAATACCAAACTGAATACTGAATCTCAAATTTTGAAACAGTGAAACGCTGTGAACCAATTAAATCACTAAAGAATCAAACCACTAAATACTGAAGCAAACTAATCGCTGAATTAAACCTCAACCAACTAGATCAAATCAATGCACAACCAATCTAATAGATATTGTCATATACAAGGAGACATCATTAATAGACAGTAGAAAATACAACATAACTCATCAACTTTTATCATCAAGCAACACTACAAACCCTAACTAGATTTAACTCAAAATATATACACGATTATTATTAAGAAGAGAAATGTATATACACACTTATCATGTGCAACACCCGCATACACATCTCAAAATGCTGAAGCAACATATCTTAGAATACATATGTGATTAACTAGAAACAGATCTACGTATGTACATGACTATTTAGAAGCAAACCAATGTACACATTTGAAATTACTGAAGCATACCTTCACTACAAAAACAAATCACATTTTTCAATCTTCATTGTCATACATTCATAACATAGCATCATTATAATCATAGATCTATCATTGTTTGCTACAATCATAAACATATCAAACAAGTGTATTCATTAAGCTTCACAACACTTTTATATCTATCAGATCTAAGCCATCTCCTTGCTTCCTAGTGCACACATGTTTGAGATCAAATCACATATGAATAACCCATTATTTTCACACTTAACACCTTTATCTCCATCTCCTTATATATATTTTACCTTAGCCAATAACTCAAGTAAATCCTTTGGTAAAGTTGATGGTATTTGTTGATGGGATCAAACAGACGTTGTCGCCACAATTACTATGGGAAAATACCATGGTAATGACCTTTGGTATCAATATTTCCATGGTTCAGATTTTGTACACTACTTTTTCTCATAGGACCTACATATGTACGTGATCCTTATTCATAGGAACCACGTATACTTTATCCAACTTCAATTTTGTCAATCATCTGTAACTAAACTACGATTTCTCTATCCATGTCCTTTGTAACATCTATACAAGTTATATGATTTAGTTACACAATCATATTATCACACTATTGACATCAAGTACTTATAAAGTATGTTTCGGTCAAGGACAACACATTAGCCATAACTCCAAGAATATCCCCCTTTGTACTTAATGGCAACCACTTTGGTGTTTGGACATCACCTGTAAACACCAAGTCTTCTCTCCAAACACCAATCTTCTCTCCCCCTTAGACATCAAGGGAAAAGGGAGGAATTAGGTTGAATGAAGTACTTCCCTTATAGAGCTCAATACCTATTGATGCCTCTAAAATCACTACAACAACATTGGGGGATAACCACCTGGTCTGACCCTTAATACAGTTCTTTTTCCATTTGATATGGTGGCTCCGATTGGACAATATGGGACCAATTTCCCTATAAAGATGTGTTTTGATGAGTGGGTGTTTAAAATATGTGAAAGGATGATAGATGGTTTGAACGGTAATACTTCTGAAAATATACTAATATATCTATATATATATTTAACCCAGGTAACCCAATATCTATGTGATTTATGATGACTTCAGGTAATCAATCACTAATAAAGATCAATCAATGAATTACAGAAGTTAAGCATGAATGATGATTACTTCAAACAAATTCATGTAAGACAGATCGCATATCATAATAATATTAGTTTCCAGCATACATGTTCAGGATATCAATTCCAAAATTACTCAGAAGTGATATAAATGCAGAATTGAATGGATAGTCACATATATAACAATATTGAATCAAAAGATTGTTAAATTGCCTAACATGAAACAAAATTACATAGATATAAGTACCTGTTGATGCCTCTAAAATCGTAGCACCAACATTGGGGGTTAACCACCTGGTCGGAACCTTAGTACAACTCCTTTTCCGTTTGGGATGGTGGCTCCCACTGGGGGTTATGGGACCAGTTTCCCAATAATGCGTGGTTTAACGATTGAATGTTTTAAAATGTATATCATATATGGTAGATGGGTTAATCTATGACTTTAAAATATACAAATATACCTATATAACCTCGATAATCTTATAACAATGTGATTCTTGATAATTCCTCGCAGACAAACAATCATATAGATGATTTACTTATCCTTAGAAAAATGCATTCAAATAATGATTACTTTGTTTAAGAAATTAAACAAAGTAATTATAAAAACATATCACATGACATCATAATATTTATCATTGATATATATCTTTAATGTACCAATTATAAATCATTCAGAAGTGACTCAATATAGAATTGCTTGAACTGTGTGAATAGATCAACAATAGCGAATTAAATGAAATGCTAATCTAATCAAGAAAAAAGGAACAGTGATAGAAATACCACATGCATTCCAGTCTTGATATGTAAAAAACATTCCGGTTCCACCACTTTATTCCAGAAACTTCCAGGAGATACAAAAATGCAGGTCTTGAAAAAGTTCTTTCACAAAAATATGAAACCTTGATCCATTGCTCATAAAAATTATAAATTTAGAAGTGTAGAAGTGCAACTTCTCAAGTCTAATTTTTGTACAAATTGAGGACCCTTTCTTCAATAACATGAAAAGGGTTTATATAATAGAACTAAAAAAAATTGTCAACATAAATTGCTTAGAGTTGTTGGAACTGTAAACATTAAAATCTGGGATTTGAATTGCAAAAATAGTAGTGCGATTGTTGTTGAAAAGATTCATTGTATCTATTTATGCTTCTGCACCCACAACTGAAAAATTGAGAGCATGTTTTGAATTTCTGGAGGATGACTCATCCTTGAGTGTAGTTGTCCCGTGTACTTGGCATCTGAAATCTCGGGCACCATGTGATCAACGACGTCGGTAAGGCATTTGATGGTCATCTATTGACTGTGCGGCTTAACCAAAAAGGACCAAAATGCATCCCAAGTAAGGCTTTGAACTCTACTGAGTTGTTCTTCTTTGGTGGCCAAATCCTGCTTCTATTGATTTTCTAACATTTTCACTTTTGGGAGCTTTCTAGGGGAACATTCAGAAATCAAATTGACTCCATATAAATTATCATTTACCAACTTTATCACAATGTTCATTATAGCCTTGACCCTGGAAGTAGCCCTTTCTTCCTTTATTAACTATGTTTCCCATTCCGAAAAAAATACTTCTTTATGTGACTCTTGAATTTTTGGTAGGTTAGGAGCTCTGCCTTCCATTGTGCTTTGTCGTTTGAGGAAGTTTGAGACCTTGTCATGTGCGTCCTCAAATTCTAATCTGGTATTAATTGTCTAATTAATCAATGATGTAGTTATGATGCATAATGGATCAATAAGCGATATTTTATGGCCAAGGAGATTGAGCTATTGAGATAAGGCCTTATTTGCTTCTAGGGCTTCCTTCTTGAATTCCTCGACCTTAGGACAATCTCTGAACTGTTCTATATAAAGTTGTAGTTGTGAGATTTGCTCCTCTTTAGCTTTCATTCCTTGTTGATGTGTCAATTGAAGTTGTTCGAGCTGCTGGTAAAAATGTTGTTGTTTTTGGATGGCATGCTGGTTAATATTTTGTTTCTCCAGGTTTAATTGCACTTTAAGCTGCTTGTTCTTCTGTTTTTCCTTGGCCAATTGTTCCTCAAGCCAATTAATCTTCTATTTTTTTGCTGTTGTTTACTCTTCAAGCTGAACAATACTTTGATCTTTTTCTTTGATTAATAGATTAACCTCAATGGCCTTATCAATTGTGGCAGTTGTGTAAGCCCTTGCATATTGGGATAACTTAGTCAAATCCTCATAAGGATTGACCTCTGAATCCTTCCATATAACATTCATAAATTCCGATTGAGGAGCTATGGATGATGTTTGGTCAATTTTACTCTTTTTCCTCTATTTCTTGACTACAACCCTATGCTTTGGGTTGTAAAAGACATCAAAGGTGGTATTTCTTCAATATTTAATGTTGTTTCACCTGAAGGATTTTCAGGGATTATTTCAATCTCTTTCTGAGCTACTTTTGTTCTGGGTATCTCTTCAATAGTACTCTTAGTAACGATGGGTTGTTGTGTTGCGAGCAATGCTGATGCAATACTATTTTGGGGGTTTCTCTAGTTTTTGATTTGCTGATCAAATTGCTCCCATTCCTTTATCAATATGGGGTCAATATTAACATCTGTGCTAAGGAGTTCACTGGTCTTTTCAATTCTTTCCCCTTCCTTGAAAATCTCTTCAATAGTTTGCTCACTGTTGTGCTCTGCTTGCTCAACAGTAGGAGTAGTATTCAATAAATCTAGAGGCAATCTTTGTAACCTCTGTGTCCTATATTCCATGAATTTATCCATCTTTGCGGCTCCTAGTTTGAATCTTTCCAGATGAGTTGTGAGAATTACTCTGCAGAAGTGAATAAATCATCAAACTCATCCTCCTCATGGATAAATTTTCTAATTTTCACCTGACTGGTGAAATTGTAAGCGACCTTGTTTGGATCATATTGTCTCTTAGGAAATACTACTAGGTCCTTAGTTTTCTCTGCTTCTTTCTTAGCATGTTTAAGATCATGCAATGTATAAGTGCCACAACGAAGGGGAAATGGAGGCCACACTTTTTTTTAGAGTCTTTAAGGTTTCTAGTCATCCCCTTTTCCACTATCTAGTATGATATTTCTCTTGGTAATAGCTTGTCTAGAATATATAGTGGAAGGACATGAGGGTCTGTGATAATCCCAAAAACCCTAATATAGGTGAATTTTTCTTCTCCGAACCAACTGCCGATTGAAGTTAAGTCAATGCTAGCTTTGTCAGACACACGAGGAGTAGGTTTGTTAAAAATGGCTTGATGAACAGGTAAAACAAAGCCATGGAAAATTTTGTAGATATGATTCTTGTAGTCGGAATTCCATAGATACTTATCATAAATATGAATGGGGGTTGGATCTTGAACAATCCATTTCCAACCCAAAATGGGAAAGTTAGAATTAAAACAGATTGTGTCCATTATGTAGGTGCTCATATAAAAAGGGGGCACGACTCGGGTGGTGACAGATATGTTCCTTCTATAATCTAATATTTGACTGGCCATTTTATCTGATAGAATGGTTTCCCAATCCATAATGAAGGAATTAACTGTCGCTTCTATTAATGGGACCATTTATATAGAAAACCTAGTAGAATCAGGGCTTCCAAAGAGCCTACATACCATAATAGTAGAATAACAATACATAGGTGTTAAGGAGTCCACATAGTACATACCCAAAGATTCGTGTTTATGCTTGTTTGGAAAATGTCTCCACTGTTTGATATGGTCTGACTCTATGTCATTCTCTTTAGCAAAAGCTTCCAGAAATGCCTTGTTGTAGTGTCACTCAGGATCTTGCAAATGATACATCTTCTTGACATCTTCAGGCTTGAATATCCTGAACATCCTCCCATTGACTGTGAAAATAAGCTCTATCCATTATATTAATACTTTCGATTACCCATCTCACGAGATCGTTATATGGTAATACTTTGGCTCGAGCTACTATTTTATGGAGGAAGGAGTTGGCCAAATCATTGAGTGTGCTTTCCGTTTTATCGGTTCCATCTGTTGTTGCTTCTTCTTCTATCTCCATTGGATCTTCTGCTTCTAGTAAAGCATATATGGCTTCCCACAAGATTTTACCGAGGCCTAGACAGGTAGTATCTGCAATTACCACCAATTTTTCTAGTGATTATTCCACTACAATGGGGGCCTTTTCTTTCTGATATTTCTTAGACAACTTCCCTGATTTTGTGATTCTCAGTTAGTTCTACAAAATGAGAATGAAGAGCGTAACAGTCGAAAAAATTGAGAAGAGATAATACAAATTACGGACCAAACGCAGTTAAGCACATTAGATGCATGAGATTTTATATTGTACTTAGCTATCACGGATGAAATCTTCAAAGGAATTACCCATAATTGCTCCTTAATGCTTTACCATAAATTCCAACGTGAAACTTTAATGCTAAAACCATATGTTGCATTGCAAGTCTTGTAACAATCTTTTGTAGAATAGGTGTCGTGACTCTGCGATTTGTGATCAACGATTGCATTATTTTAATATTTATGTAATAATCGCGTATTGCAAATTGGGAGTTACAAGAACCATACTCAAAAGGTTTGTTTGCATAGTTGCGATTGCGATGATTGCTGAGCTGGCATGGGGAGATAGCAGGTTTTAATATTGGCAAATCACGTTATTTCTTTGTAATCGATTTATCCCTTTACCACATGTATTCATAATATTTATCACTTTTTTTTATCGAGAACACGACATGCAATAATTAAATCGCGTCACAATTGCTCAATGCAGTGTATTGGACGCTTCACTATGAATCAACGATATGCGATTGCGATAGTCTTATCACATCGCAAGATTTCAATGGAATTTTTTGGATGCTTCACTATGAATCAATGATATGTGATTTGCGATATCGTTATCACATCGCAAGATTTAAATGGAGTTTTTTGGACACTTCACTATGAATTAGGGATATACAATTTGTCATATCCTTATCGCATCGCAAAGTTTCAATGCTGCTTTAAGTCATTATGTGGGATTAGCATTGTGCAAGATGCGATACTTTTATTACATTGTGTGTGTAAAAGGCTTACCTTGATAAAAAATAGTGATGAGGGTTTTGTTATGACTATGATCGCATCGCAAGCTCTCGAAATGGATTTTCAAGGGTTCTAAAGAAATGCGATTTGCGATAAGCCGCCCTAAATGCTCTAAAAGCAATTTTCATATGACTTTTATGGAAAATATATTACACTCAAAAGTTTATTGCTTTTATTTATATTCTAAAGGGGATCCATTTCTTATTTGGCATTTTAAGACTAAGAGTTCAAAAATTGAAATGGGGGTTGGGGGGGGGGGGGTTGTTGTATAGCACAAGAGTACCATATGTATTTGAACGTGCTACTGAAGTAACAGTCTGGTTCATTCCTTTTTATTCTCAAAACTCCAAAAAGATACAGAAATTCAAGTCCTTTTGAAATCTACTTACAAAAAGAAAAGTTTCAACCTCGATCCTTTCTTTCTACAAAAAAAAAATAATTAAGAAGTGCAGAAGTGCTCTCATCTTCAATCCAATTTTAATACAAATCCAGGATCCTTTCTAAAATGACATGAAAGGGTCTTTATAGTAAAAATAAAAACAAACTGTTCATAAAAGATGCTTGGAGTGGTCGGAACAACCTCTCTAAAAGTATGGGATTTCATGACAAAAATAGAATTTCAAATAACTTCAAAAAGATGCATTGCATCTATCATTCCTCCTATAGCTTTATTTGACAAATCTCAAGCATAGTTTGGACTTCCAGTGGATGACTCATCTTGGCATGCAATTGGCCTATGTACACCGCATCTGAGAGTTCGGGTATCATGCAATCGATTGCATCTGCAAGACATTTGACTCTCATTTGTTGGCTATGTGGTTTGACCAAATAGATCCAATGCATATCCCAATTGAGGCCTTTTATTTTTTTGAGTTTTTCTTCTTTGGTGTTTGAATCTTGCTTCCATTGTTTTTCCAATATTTTTACCTTAAGAAGATTTTCATGGGTGCACTCAAAAGTTAAGTTGGCGTTGTGTAAATTATCATCTATCAATTCAATGATATTATTCCTTGCTGCCCTGGCCCTTGAAGTTGCTCTTTCTACTTTGATCAGTTGTGTCTCTGATTCTGAGAATAATATCTCTTTATGAGATTCTTCAATCATTGGTAATTTAGTAGCCCTTCGCTTTTCTGTGTTTTTCCAAGAGATATAATCTATAATATTGTCATCTACTTCCTCGAATTCCAATCTGGAATTGACCGCTTGATCTACCAGTGCGTTGGTTTTGATGCATAATGGATGAACGAGAGATATCTTTTGGTAGAATTGGGTTAGCTGTTGAGATAAGAAACTATTTATTTCTAAGGCTTCCTTTATGAACTCTTCAACTTCAGGATTTTCTTTGAACTACTCTATTGAGAGTTGTAGCTGCATTATTTGCTCATCCTTAGCTTTAATCTCTTCATGATGCGCCAGTTTTAGTTGTTCAAACTCTTGGTATAGCTATTGCTACCTTTCAATTGTCTGCTGATTAATCTTCTATTTCTCAGCCTTTAGCTGATCTTCAAATTGTTTAATCTTTTGATACTTTTCCTTGATCAATTGATTAACTTCAGTTGCATTATCAATCATGGCAGTTGTATATGCACCTGCAAACTGAGATGATTTAGTCAAGTCTTCGGAGGGATCAACTTCTGAATCTTTCCAAATGACATTCATGTATTCATCTTGAGAGACAGTTGTCGATACTTGGTCTATTTTCCTCTTCTTCCTCTGCCTTTTGACTACAGCCCTGTGTTTAGGGCTATAAAATGCATCTAATGATGGGATCTCCTCAATACTCAATATAATCTCTGATGAAGGAATCTCAGGGATTATCTCGACTTTTATAGTTGAATATTTGTTGGATGCCTTTTCAACCACAGGATCATGAACTATGGGCTATTTTCTTAAGGGAGATTGCTGTGTGATAATAGTTTGGGTATCACTTTGACCCTCAATCTGAAGGTCAAACTATTCCCCATACCAATTGCCAATTGAAGTTAGATCGATGCTAGCTTCCTCGAATAACGAGGGGCTGGTCTATTAAAGATGGCCTGATGAATGGGTAGGATGAAGCCATGACAAATATTGTAAAAATGTTTTTTATATTGATTTTTCCACAGGTCTTTATGGTAAATATGAATAGGGGTTGGTCCTGCACAGTCCATTTCCATCCCATGATAGGAAAATCGGAGTTAAAGCAAATGGTGTCAACTATATATGCACTCATATAAAATGGGGGAACCACTCGGGTGGTAACAAACCTATTCTTCCTATAATCAAGTATTTGTACAGCCATTGTATCTAATAGAAAGGTTTCCCAATCCATCACATAAGAATTCTGAGCCGCTTCTATTAGGGGAACCATTTCAATGGAAAACTTAGAAAAACTAGGGCTTCCAATTAATCCACACATCATTGTGGTAGCATAACAATATGGAGACACTAGGGAGTCCACAGAATACATACTGGATGAATCATGCTTGTGCTTGTTAGGGCAATGTCTCCATTGTTTGATGGGGTCAGACTCTACTTCATTTTCCTTCGCAAAAGCTTCGAGGAATGATTTTTTGTAGCACTTCTGAGGCTCTGGCAAATGATACATTTTCTTCAAATCCTCAGGCTTGAAGGACCCAAATATTCTCCCATCAGATGTGATGATCGTTCTTTCTGTTATATTGATACCTTCAACTACTCATTTTTCCATGTCATTGTATGGAAAAAGCTTTGCGGGTGCCGCTATTCAGTGAAGGAAAGAATCGACTAATTCACTAAGTGTATTTTCTGACTTTGTAGGTCCGTCAGCTATTGCCTTTCCTTCTGTTACCTTTGGGTTTTCCCTTTCTAACATATCATATATTCCATCCCGTGAAATCTTCCCACAGTCCTGGCATGTCATATCTGAGATCAACACAACTTTTTCTGTTCCTTCGGCTACTACAGGGGAAGCTTTCATCTTTCGGCTTTCTTTGTCATTTTAGTTGGCTGCATACTTCCAAATTCAAACTGCAATTATATGAAACAAAAAAGAGTGATAAACTTAAACTTTCAGAATGGCTAATGCTTGAACATATAGTGGTGATAATAGTATAGTCGAAAATCAGGGCAGGAGCATTTGGTGCGAAATATTTCATATTATGAATTGATATTACCATGCAAGATGAAATCTTTGAAGGACCGTAGTCATTACTGTTCTTAATGCCTCACTATATTGAACGACATCAAACTTAAATGCTTCAATAAATAGACCGCATCGTAGTTTTCCCAAGGCCTAATTAGGATGTGTGCCATCAATCTTCCGATTTTGGGATGAGCAATTTCAATATATATTATTTTAATATTTTGAGAGCCATCGCATATCGCAAATCAGGAGGTGTAGGCACCATGTTCTAAAAGACTTTAGAATTTATGCGATTTCGATGTATGATGACTTGGCACAAATATTTGGGGAAATTATTATTTACCCGCCCGCATAATGTTTTCTTTTTATTATCACTTTATTTATATTTAACTTCGCATCACATTCCCTCTAGGTGAGTCTTATTTGTCTCTATTGGGATTGTGATATGCGATCAATACATATCACATCACAAGTTTTCAAGTGTTGCTTCATACAATTTTTAGCGATATGCGAGATGCGAGAATCTTATCGCATTGCAAAGTTTCAATGGCTCATTATAGCTTGTTTATTGGAATTGGTGATATGCAATATGCGATAGTTTTATCACAATCGCATGTTCACCGGTGAATTGTTTTAAGAAGCCTAATGTTTAGGATTGTGTGGTAACTTCCCATCACTACGCTAATATTTAGATTGAATGTTTTTTGGCCTTAAGTGCATGTGATGTGTGTTGTCTTTAGAGGGTTTTTTGAAGCACTTTTATTTTAAAAATGAGAAATAAAAAAATTAAATTATATGTAATGATTTTATTGCTTTTTACAAACTAAAGGGAACCTATTTCCTATTTAGCATCTAAGATTAAAATTAAGAAAATTTTGAAATGGGCGGGGGGGGGGGGTGTTGTTATATAGCACAAAAATTGGTGATTCACTGAAAGAACCAGTTATCTCTGAATAAAAAGATGAAATTTCTAACACTTTCTTTAGTACAAACAATTGAGGAAAAGGAAACTATTTTAAAATGTGTTAGAAAAACAAAATTACTCTGAATAAGAAAAAATGATGAATTTTGCAATTTCTTTTACAAACCCTTATTATTAATGAAAACATTTATAGTTTCTTCAAGCCTTGATTGGTTGTTAAAGATAAAGTGGGGGCTTCTGCAACTTAGCTTTTGAATTTACTCTTTTGTCATAGGTAGAGCCATTATTGCCAGCAAATGTCTATAGTCTCGACAAGGTAACCTTTTAACCATCAATTACTCATTATCCCTTCCATATAAGAAAATAATCTTTTAAAGATAAATTAGAAAGATATATCTATATATATTTTAATTTTTAATTTTTACTTTTTCTTTTTTCTTTTCCAGATAAAAGCCATTGTCTTGACTTGGGAGCTAGAAGATGACAATGCCATTCACTGGTTGTAATTGAACTGAACAAGTTGGCTCGTAATGAGACCCCTTATCTTATGATTATAAGCCATTACCCTGTTTTGGTATGCAGTATTGGTAATGTCAGTTTAATTAGTTCCCTATGATCATGGTAAGCAGGCTCGTAATCAGACCTCTTATATTTTAAATCAAATATATTTTAGAATTACACTCTAAAAAACCATAGTACTAATGGATGGGGTGAATCTTTGACTCCTTAAGAGTTATTGGATGATAATTGGAGAGATGTAGATGCTTATTCATAGAAATTCTTTACTTTTTACAAAATAACCTCTCTCAACTGATAAAACTTAAAATGATTCACTATGCTTTCCTGGTTTGCAAGATTTCACAATTTCAAAGAACATCTCAAAGTTTTATGATGTTTATCTAATCTCCGAAAACTATAATCACTTCCTTAAAAGTTTCTACTTTCTAAAAGCGGATATTCACAATATGTTTTCAAAGAGATTTCAATAGTAGAAAGCCAATGGTATACTATTTACAACATTATCGAAAGAAATAAAAATTTGCATAAAAAGAATATGTACAGATAAGAAGGGGTTTCCTCCTTAGGAAAACAACTTCTTTAAGATAATCCCCTTCACAGGAAGAGAATCTCTCTTTCCTAATAAGTCTTGCAGTAAAAACGTTGATGAGCCTACCTTTTCGACGATCTAAAATGGTCTAAGCCACATCTTCTGAAATTTGGTATGTTTACCTTTGTCGTCATGTGCTTTGTCCCATTTCAAAATAAGATCACCAATCTGTAATGTTTTTGAGCCGGATGAACTTGCATCAAAAGAGGATTTAATGACTTGTTGATGTTTAGCATGAGTAATATTGGTATTTTCTCTTTCCTCATCTAATTTAAGAATTTGATCAAACCTTAATTGAATAGAGGAAGAAAGAGTTTCTTCAATGAATTGTACTAGGGCTAGTGATGGGAGGGCTAGATTTGGTGGAATAACAACTCCTTCCCTGTACACTAAGTTAAAAGGAGAAGTACCAATTTAGGCCTTCTGGGTTATACGATCTACCCATAGTGCAAATATTTTTTTTTCTCTGTAAAAACTATTCTATTAAAATAAAAAGGAGGGAAAATATTTACAAAGAGGTTTGAACCTCTGAGGGGGCTACAGCTACCCTCTATCCAGCTGTCTGTTACAGGAACCTCTTGTTCCCCATTTACAAAAAAGAGACACATGGAGTGAGAATTCTGAAGAACTTGAGAAATTGAGCACTAAGCTAAGCTAGGTAAGTTCAAGGCTCTAGAAAAAGCCATGATTACAAAAAGCTTTCCTTTACCTTCCCTGTTACAAAATGCTTGATAGCCAGAATTGTGTCCTGGGAACTGTGAAATTTCATACTTTTGAAATAAGAGTCCCTGCATCTTGAGAATTTCCCACAAAAATCCAAAAAACTTGAAACTTGTTGTATTATCATTGAAGCCGTGAGCAATTAGTCTTGCTGAGGATCGCTTGAGGTGTTGTCATTTGCCTGATTGGAGGAATTCACCCAGGTTAACATCACATTATCTGCAACTGCCATTGAATTACCTTATGGAGGGAGAACCAGGTTCAAAACATTGCCAGAAAGGCTAGCAGGTTCACACTCAATGATTGGTTCATGAGTCGAGGCTGACTGAGGATGGAGGTCTTTCTGCTGGCCCTCCTCGTTCATAGCAGCAGAATCATTTTGGACGACCTCAGCTAAGCTTCCTTGAAAATCGTTGTAATTATGGGAATGAGATTGATCCCTGGAGGTTTCCTCTGAGCTGGTAAACTCAGCTTCCTCCTTCGAGAAAATGATAGTAACAGTGGCTGAGATGAGCGGGCTATTGAGCTTGCTTCTGAATTTAAACCGGGCTGAATGAAATGAGCTATTCAGGGTAGGACCAGAACTATCTGAGGGTGGAGATGGAGGATATGCCGAGGTTAATGGCGTTATACGCTGAGGGACAGGGTTACCCCTGCCTCGAGAGCCTCCACGCAACCCAGAATTGCTTCCCCGCCTGGGAGTGCCGCGACGCCGGACCATGACTGATAGACTTTTCCAAATGGAGGTGATGGGAGACAGACAATTGTGGTGAAGCGGCCAGACACAGAGAAAAGGGACCCAGGTTGAGGAACTGACTCCTTGGCTGAGGACCCGTATAGAGAGGTCGAGGTAGCTGAAATGAATCAACAGACAAACCCAAGCAGAGACAGAGAGCACTCAAGGCACTGACTAGATTTGCTTATAAGCGACCCAAACCAAACATTTAACAGAGTCACACGATACAAAATACTTATAACTGACACAGAACGAGAGGAGTAACACAATAAACCAATCAACTGCGAAGAATGCCAGATACCTGAACCGGTTCAGCTGATACCAGTAGAGGATCCATGGGGGCATCCAAATTCGCTGCTTGACGCCTGGGAGCTGAGGAGTTGACCACCGGATGCAAAACACAATAGTGAAACCTGAAGACCTCATCTTATCTGAGCAGCGGTGAATGTATTCTGGACTATAATAACTCGCATTCATCCCTCGGGTACTTGGAGCCTTTATTAACTTGACTGTAATAACTCACCTGGAATAAACGCTCTGCCTCGAATCGCCCGAACCAGCGAGTGAGAATGCCAGATGCCTCGTCCGCATGCATGGCATTTAACAACTCATTATATCACCCGCATCTGGGTGTGAATCTTCCTTCGACTGCATGTCATTTTTTACGATGGTGTGGAAGTTCGAGAGTTGATTTTCCAAAGCTATCCTAGATAGAGATCCGTCAAAGAACTCCCTTCCACTTTCCACTCCTAAATTCGCCAAAAATTTCGCCAGCTTGTTCCCTTCTCTTCTGATGTGTTTGAAGGAAATTGCTTGGTTATGAATAAGCCATTGATTGAGAAGCTCGAGTCTAGGAACCATTATCCAGCTGGTACTTACCTTATGAACAGGGGATCCCTGCAGAAGTTTCGAGGCCATATTGATAATGATTTGTGAGTCCCCTTCCACAATAAGAGGAAGAAACCCACGCTCTTGCGCCAGATTTAGCCCTCTCCATATTCTTTCCAATTCTGCTGCATTATTGGTATTCCAACCAATTGAGCCCAGAAAAGTTATGAGTGGAGTACCTTGATGATTTCTGATCGCTCCACCATATCCCGTTTTTCCTGGAATTCCCCTTGAGGCCCCATCAAAGTTTAGCTGAAACACATTGATTGGCGGAGGAGTCCATTGAGCTGGAGATTCCTGATGCTTTGAATAGTTTTCCTTGGATGATATCGAATGCTTTAATTGGATTTGACAGTTGCTCCATATAGCTTGTTCCTGTGGGAGAGATGGGAGATCCTCTGTGGACCAGGCTTTGATGGATACTGTTTCTTGAATGTTATGGTGCACTCCGGTCCAAATCTGCTCAATTGACATTGATTGATCTTCAAAGATTCTTCTGTTTCTCTCTTTCCAAAGATTCCACATTAATATTCCCGGTATGAGTTTCCATAGAGTGTTTAAAATTTTGCTTTGATAAGGGTCTTGGGTCCAGGTGCGAAGGGTGCCGTTAATGTCCCCCTACACTCTGCCTTCCCTTTGACAGCGGAATGTGATTTTTTCCCAGAGTTTCCTTGCTAATTGACAGGATTGCATAAGATGTAATATTGATTCCTCTTCCTGTTTGCAATTGGGACACATGGAAGGCCCACAAAATGTCCTTTTCCTCAGGTTATGCCATGTGAGAACCCTGCTGTGAGATAGAAGCCACAGAAACGTAGAGACCTTCGGCCAAATAGAGGAGTTCCATATGTTGTCCCACAGTTTATCTTTGATGACCCTGTCTTTAATGATGGTTTTGTAGGCTTCTCGGGAGGTAAAAGTACCTTTTTCCTCGTATCCCCATCTGAGAATGTCCATACCTGCTGAAGATAAAATTTTCTGTTTTTGAAGTTCTGTGGAAAGAGATAGAAGAGTTTGCTCCGTGCTGTGAGGTATATTATTTTATTAACTTCTTTCCATTTTCTATGTTCTTGGGTTGTTTGTAAGTCCCAAAATTGACTCACCTTATCATACTGATTTATTTCTTGGCCTAGAAGTCTCGGAATAGTGTCCTTGAGGTTTGAAAGTTGCTGCCAAGAATCCTCCCAAAACCTTGTTGTGTGGCCATCCTTCACATCCCAAAAACTATGCTTTTGTATTAAACTTCTATGTTGGTTAGAGGAGTTCCATATAACTGAGCCTTTACTAACTTCTGACATCCTAATTCGCTCCTCTATGGGAACATTTCCAGCATATTTTGTTGTCCATAGGGAGGCCCAATGAGTGTTGTGATTTGAGAGCCATCTCCACCAGATTTTCGCTCCCATTACCATATTGCTGTGTTCAGAGTCTCTAAGCCCAATGCCACCAGCTTTTTTAGGTAGACATACTTTTTCCCATTTGACTAGAGCCCACTTTCTGTTGGGACCTGAATTTACCCATAAGAAGTTACGCTGAAGCTGCTTTATCGCTTTGAGAACCCACTTTGGTGCAGCCAATATGGAAAAGAGATAAAGAGGCATGGACTGTAAAACAGCTTTGATTAGCACTAACCCGCTAGCCATATTAAGAGCTCTATGTGTCCATAGTAACAATTTAGCTTCTAGTTTTTCTAACAGGTTATTCCAAGAGGAGTGCTTGAGAGCCGAGGCAATTAATGGAGCTCCCAAGTATTTGGAAGGAAGAGAAGCGATGGTGAAGCCAAGGATGCGGGCAATTGCTCTTTGAGTGGTGGGGGGCGTATTGAAGAAGAAAATTTGAGATTTGACTTTGTTAATGAGAGCTCCTGAGGCATCCGAGAAGTTTGCAAGAATTGATTTGAGATTTCGGCCTTCTTGAAAAGACGGATGACCAAATAACATGTTATCATCTACAAATTGCTGGTGAGGCAGGGACATTGTTGAAAGAGAGACCTTTAAGATAGCGGGAGGCAATAGCAGACTTGATGTTGCGGCCCAATCCTTCGGCAATTATAACAAAAAGGAACGGTGAGAGTGGATCTCCTTGCCTAATTCCTCTAGAAGGACGAAATGTATCAGAGGGGATACCATTAATGAGTACAGAGAAGAAAGAAGAAGTCAGAAGGCTGAGGATCCATCTGGTCCATGAGGGGTCGAAGCCAAAAGCATTTAGAATTTTTTGAATATACTGCCAACTGATATTGTCAAAAGCTTTGGATAGATCTATTTTTAACAACATGCCTAGCTTCTTGGTTTGCTTCAGAGAGTGAATTATTTCATGGGTGAGAATAATTCCGTCCGTGATCTGGCGGCCTTCCACATAGCCGGATTGCTCTGGAGAAATAATAAGAGGGAGCAGAGGTTTCAGTCGAGTAGTAATAACTTTTGAAACAATTTTGTATATGATGTTGCAAAGAGCTATCGGTCGATACTTATCAGGCATATTGGCTTCCTCTGTCTTGGGGATAAGATCCATAAATGTGGCATTCAGCCCAGGGTACATCCATCTTAATGCACGAGATTCTTCAACCAATTGCCATACTTCTATTTGAATGAGATCCCAGAAGTGGTGAAAGAAATCTGAGGTAAATCCATCAGGGCCTGGTGCTTTTCCGGCTTTTAATTGCTTGACAGCGCTATCCACTTCGTGTAACTAGATTAGTTGAAGGAGAAGGAGATTATGCTCGTCGGTTATCAATTTGGGTATCTGCTATAGAATTTTCTCTATTGCGGGAATTCTGTCAGTACTGGGTTCTTGGTGGACCTTCTTGAAGTATCTGAGAAAATTCTCTTCAATGCCTTCATGCGTCTCAATTCTTTCTCCTTGATCATTTTGAATATGGGAGATGAGATTGTGCATTCTGCGTTGCACCGTAGTTTTGTGAAAGAACTTGGTGTTCTTTTCGCCATCCTTAAGCCATCTGATTCGTGATTTCTGTCTCCAAAGGATCTCCTCCTGTTGAGCTCTGTTGAGAAGTTGATCTTCGATAGGTTGTTCCTGTTTTTCTAGTTCCACAGATCGTCCTTCTTTGATGATCCTTTGTTGAGTTAGCTTCATTTCCCGATTGAGAGCGGCCTGAGCTTTGAAAATGTTGCGAAAGGTGGTATGATTCCAATGTTTGATTTCTCTTTTGAGGAGTTTCAATTTTTTTTGGAAGTTGGCCATTTTGGATCCCCCTGTGGGATTGAATTTGATCCAGGTTTGTCTAACAAATTCATTAAATTCTAGATGGGTAAGCCAGAAAGCCTCAAAACGGAAAGGGTGTTTAGTATTATTACCTGGCCGATGCCATTGGAGTGCGATAGGCCAGTGGTCTGATCCTGATATTGGTAGAATGGAGGCTATAATATCTCCTCCCAGGTAAGGCGCATTATTCGAGACTAAGAAATGGTCTAACCTTGAAGCTATATGCTGTGCTCCTTCCCTTTTGTTGGTCCAAGTGAATAGACCATTATTTGATGGAAGATCTATTAGCCAGTTTGACTGGATGAAATCTTTGAGTAAGTGTCCATCTCTGATTCCATTGTCTCTGCCACCCTGCTTTTCCTCCATTCTTGCAATCATGTTGAAGTCTCCTCCTGCTATCCAAAGAGGGTGATATCTGTTAGAGTTGAGTGTAGAGAGGTGTTCCAGAATCTCTGCTTTCAAATTAGTATCCTGTGGGAAGTAAACATTAGTGAGATGACCATGAGTGTTGGTTCCAATTAAATGGAAGATTTCCTGAATAGAGTTCTTGTTTGCATGTATGTTACTAAGTTGTATTACTCTTGCATCCCAGAGAATTGCTAAGCCCCCAGAGGCACCTTGAGCATCAACTACTGTGACTTTCCCTCCGGGCCAAATTTTTTCTGCTATCTTTTCCAAAATTGACATACTGCATTTGGTTTCTTGCACAAAGAGAATATTGGGTTTTTCCTGCATAAGCATGTTTTTTAAGAGTCTTCCTTTCCTTGGGCTGTTGAACCCTCTTATATTCCATGATATCAACTTCATTGAGAAGGATTAGGATGAATGTTAAAGTACTTGGTCAGCTTCGCATATCGGCCTGACTCCACTAGCACTTCGCCTATCTTGATGGTCCTTTCTAAGGTTGCTTTTCTTCCCCTTTTCTTACTGTCTTTTGTGATGAACTTGCCATCCCATGGGCTACCAATTTGAACCCTAAGAGAATGTTTCTTGTGCGATTTTTTTAAGACCTCTTCTAGTTTGTCCAGTTGCCTGTCTGGAATCTTGTCAAAGTTGTCGGTCTTGCATGCTAGTTCCAGACTAAGAATGTCTAGTTCTCCTATGTCAATGTTCTCAGGATCTTCGTCCATCATCTGGGTCTCTGGGAAGACTTCCTCTGTCTCCTTTTGTGTCTTGGAGCTTGATTCTGGGGTATCCATTTCCATTTCTCGAGAAACCCTTGCCTGCGGATCGGATTGAGAGATGTTAAGCATTTTTTTGGATTGAGAATCCTTTGGTTGTTGCAAAGGACCCGCTGGTAATTCTCTAATCAGGTCTTTGACCTTTTGCATTTCTTGAGCTGGGTCTTGCGTATCCAGATTGGAAAGGATCTCGAAGCTATTGGGTTTTGAGGGTTTAGTTTTGTTGGCCTGATCTATTTTACCATTGGTATTGGGTTTTTTGTTACCTCTTCAACAATTGACAACTTTTGTAAAACCATCAGGTTCCTAGTTATCTGCATTTGTGCTAGTGGGCATTTTCCTGTTTAGGGGACAATCTCAGAAAAGGTGCCCTAGATTATGGCATTTTCTACACCTAAATGGAACATGTTCATAATCTATTAGTTGGATCCATTCAACATCTTCATGCATAAATGTTATCGTGTCTGGCAGAGGTTGTTTGAGATCCATATAGACGCAGATGCGGGCATATAAAGTGTATATGCAGAGCTTTGTATCCTCAGCAACCTTGACGAACTCGCCCAGAGTATTTCCTATTTCTTGTAGTGAGCTTTCTTCTCAATATTCCCGTGGTAGTGAATATAACCTGATCCAGACTGGAGCATAACTGAGATCTTCCTTGTCCGAGTTAAATCTTTCAACCCATGCTTTGAGAAAGAGTCCTGCAGAGTTAAAGAAATAAGGCCCTCCATCTATAATCTTGTTTCTATCTTCCAGGCAGTTAAAGACTGCTGTAAAAAACCCTTTAGGTCCTAGGTGCAGGGTAATGTGGCCATTTGGATTCCATTTTGTGTTTATCCAACTTCTGAGTGCTTTCTCCGTTGGCCAAATACCAATAAATTTGCCTATCAGAGCATGGTCCCTCATATATTGTATTCTGGCATTGATTCTGTGGCTGGGGAATTCCATCGTGGGTCTGACAGTAGCTACTGGTCTGCATGTGGACGATCTGGCCGTATTTGCTTCCTTTTGAGTCGATTCATCATTTCTTTGTTGACTGTTTTCCTGTTGGGCATTATTTTGGTTCATCTCATTCATTGTGGCTGCGCCTTTCTGCTTTTGGCCATCGTGATGCAGGGGAGGCGCTTCATCCCCCCCTGGGAGGGCGACATATTGCTTGCTGTCGATTCCTTACATTCTGTCAGCTGCGGTCGCGTCTACTTTGGTTAACAGAGGTCTGAGCTTTGCAGGCCTGCTGTGGCAGAGGGTTCAGAGCCCAGGGAAGGCGCACCTAAACCCTAATCCCCATTTCGCAGAGCTCGTAACGAAGGGACATTATTAGAATAACTAGCAATAGAAGAAAAATCCAGTGGTGCAAATTCCCCATAGTGCAAATATTAAATATTTATGCCAATTCTTTTGGTTTTGATCAACAATCCTTTTAATAATCTTGATAAGATTTTTGTTAGTTGACTTTGCTAAGCCATTTCCTTTTGGATAGTAATTTGCAGAGTATTTTAACTTGAAACCTCTCTTAAGAGAAAATTCTACTATACTATTTCCAGAAAAATAAGATGCATTATCAAATATCAGCGCATTAGGTAAACCAAACCTGGTGATGATGAAATGATCAATAAATTCAATAATCGCATCAGAATTTTCTACCCTTAGTGGAATTGCTTCTACCAACTTTGTGAAGAAGTTCATGGCTGCAAGGATATATCTGTGTTGCTTGGAAGAATGAGGAACAATCTCTCCTATTATATCAAGCCCTCACTGCTCAAATGGTTTCTCAATATTAACTGGTTGTAAAGGAAAGGCTGGTTTCCTGTAATGCCCCACTTAAATCTTATCCTACAAATTTTGTTAATGTTTACATTATCTAAAAATATTGAGAAATATAGGTCTAATATAAAATTCATGATTTCCATTATTTAAATTCTCCACTTACCCTCTCAAATTGAATATTGGGTAGGATTTGGTCTCCTTCCATTATTTCAAAATGTATGTATTCATTTCACATTACCCAATGTACCCTCACATTTATTAAGGAGAAGACATGGTCCTCTCCATGTAATTACATTTCACATTCCCCATGTACCCTCACCTTTTCTTGGGAGAAGACATAGTCCTCTCCAACTCATTATATATATATATAT
>APFE030279157.1:0-11135 GCA_000404065.3 Pinus taeda
TCAAAAAATAAAAACACTCAAAGGCGATTAACACTCATACACAATTTAGCCCCCCCCCCCGACGAATGAGGGGGAAATGTTTTTGCAAAAACAAAAGCAAAAAGATGCAAAATTGTGAAAAGACTGAGACTAACCTCCAAGTAATGACCAAAGGAAATCAAATTAAGAATTTTTCAAAAAAGAGACTCAAAACACCCAATTGATAAAAGCTTAAAACATGAATGCCGATGGAATTAACCTAAGAAAAGTTCTTGACAAGTCACGTGCATATCTGGGCAAAGGCTAAAAACACATTAACAAAAACTAAGCTGACTAAAAGAGAAAATCTTAAGTTTTTCAAAATTTTGACAGGGTCCGCAGGCTCCCAGTTTACACAGGTGCGGTACCTCTCTATGTGTAAAGCAAAAGTGCGGGTATGTCCGCACTGTGTTACAAGCAAAGGGTGCGGTCCTCTCCCAAAAGTATGAAAAACAAAAAATAATTCAAGATCTACTAAATCTACCCAATTCCACACACAACAAGCCAAAAACAGAGACGAAAACACAGTTTCTCAGGTCAAAGTAAAAACAAGGAAAAAATCAAGTCCCCAATGGAGTCGCCATTTTGTCACGCGGAATGAGTCGAGGTTGCGGACAAGATCGACCTTCCTAGTATCTACTGATATCTAGTGACAAGCAATCCAATAAAAAACTATCTTTCTCTAAATATGCGAGTAAAATAAAGGAAAACAAGTGTTTTTAGGCCTACCTGGAGTCCAATGCAAGTTTGTGGAAGCCTCGCTCCCTTGCTCTAAATGAGCTTCCTTGAAGTGTAATTCTGCAAACACAAACAAGCAAACGATTAAATAGCACCTGAAGAGCCGATATTATAAAGCATATTCATCATAATGATCAAGGAGATTATGAAACAAACCATAAGACAATTTGTTGAGAAAAATGAATCTAATTATATTAATTCAAATGAAGAAGAACTTTACAACCTGTGCCTATTTTGGTGAGTGTTCTTGATCTATGTGTCCATGATCTGATCAGGTGTGGCATGTTCCATGTAGTACGGGTTGAGCTTTGTTGGTGTGAGTTTTTCTGCAATGTTAGATGTGTCCAACAATGGCGGAAAGTATGGCCGAAGGCGATCTACATTGAACATTAGTTGCAAACCAAGGAATGGTGGGATGCTGAGCTCGAAGGCATTTTCATTGATGACCTTGGTGATGGTGCATGACCCATATTTGAGTGGGCGAAGCGTGCGGTGGGGTTCAGCAAGGCACTCCTTCTAAAAATGTAGCCAAACTTTGTTGCCCACTTGGAAGTTGAGCGGCACTCAATGTTGATCATGGAACTACTTTTACTTAGCATTGGCTCTGTCCATTATATCATGGACCTGCTAGTGGCTATGTTGAATGCGCTCAATGAATTTTTTAGCCATTTCATCTTCAGACTGAACGTGAGCCAAATCTACCTGAGTGGTTGCAAATGGTATAACTACATCAATGGGGCATAATGGCTGAAATCCCAACCCTACTTAAAAGGGTTTGTGCCCTTTTGAGTTTTGGAGAGCTCTGTTGTAGTTGTGTTGGACATAGGGGAGACTTCCATCCCACGTGCATGAATGCTTCAAGTTGTACATGCGTAGAATGTGTAAGATCATCTTGTTGACAACCTCTGTTTGGCCATCGTTTTGGGGATGGAAATCCGTGGACTTAGTAAGTTTTGTATCTAGCATTAACTAGAGACTTGAAAATGCACTCAGGAATTTGTTGTCCAGATCTGAGACAATGGACTGCGGGATCCCAAAGTGTACCCATACTCGCTCAAAGAAGAGCTTAGTAGTGGCCTCTATTGTGATACTCTTCTTGCAGGTCGACATGATGGCCATCTTAGAGAATCTGTCGATGACCATGAAAATGAAATTGTTGTCATGCTTAGTAGAAGGAAGGCCTGACATGTAATCCATGGAGACAGATTCCCAAGGCAGCTACGAGTAGGTAGAGGAGTATGCAGACCTTGTTTCTTGATGGTTTATTTGGCAATGGTGCAGGTAGTGCAGGATCTAATGTACTTTCGAACATATTGACGAAGTTTGGGCCAATAAAAATACTTTTGCAATACTGCCATTATTTTCTCTACTTCGAAATGCCCAATGACCTAATTGCAGTGCACCTCCCAAATCACCTTGGCATGCTCACTTGAAGGAAAATAGATGTGTCCCAGGTGGGATAACACTGCATCCTGAAGGTGAAAATTTGGACATTGCTTCCCTTCCAAGAGTGTCTGGTATATGTTATTGAATTCAGGATCGTTCTTGTAAATATGCAGCCACCTCGATGTCTTGTGCCCACGCGAGTTGAGCATAGTGATTAGCACCATGACCGGTGGTCTGCTAAGGCAATTAAAAACATTAATGGTGTTTCCCTTATTATACATAATGTTCAAATGGAACTGTTGCAAATAGGTGGACCATTTATGAAGACAATCATTCTGCAAATTCCCTTGTGTCTATATGAACTATAGAGGTCGGCAGTCTGCGTGGATGATCATTTCCTTCCCCATAATGTAATGCTTCCATTGATAGCATGCCTGCAATTGAATACATTTCTTTGTCGTACGTGGGGTACTTTTGGACTATGTCTAAAAGTTTCTCACTGTGGTAAGCCACTAGATGCCCATATTGAGTAAGAACCACACCAATAGCATAGACAGAGGCATCTGTCTCAATCTCAAATGGTTGTTGTAGGTCTGGTAATGTGAGTACTAGTGCAAAATAGAGGTGATTATTCAACTCGTAGAACACTTTTTGTTGAGTTCCCGACTAAAAAAACTTTGTTTTTGCTCCACCCTTGGTGATTTGACTTAAAGGCCAAGTGATATGAGAGAATCCCAACATGAACCTATGGTAGAAATTGGCAAGACCCTAAAAGTTGAGGAGCTCTATTAGAGTGGTTGGGGCTGGCCAATCCCGAATGGATTGTATCTTAGATGGGTCCACATGTACACCCTGCTCATCAATGATGTACCCCAGATATTGAACCTCGGTCAGGCCAAAGGTGCATTTCTCCAAGTTAACACACAACTTGTGTTGGCGCAGGGTTTGAAGGATTTGTCGAATATGGTGGAGGTGCTCTTCCCAACTCTGGCTAAAGATCAAGATGTCATCTAAATACACCACCATGAATGCATTGGTGAAAGGTCACAAGATGTCGTCCATCAATCTCATGAAGGTTTCAGGGACGTTCATCAATCTGAATGGCTTGACAAACCATTCGAAAAGGCCCTCCTTGGATTTGAAGGTAGTCTTCCACACATCGGAGGGTTCAATAGGCACCTGGTGATAACCTGACTTCAAGTCAATCTTGCTGAAATATTTCCCCCCTTGAGCTGGTCCATAAGGTCATCAATCTATGGGATTGGGTACCTATTCTGGACAGTGATCTTGTTCAGCGCCCGATAGTCAATACAGAGCCTCCAGGTCCCATCCTTCTTCTGTACCAATATAATCGAGCTCCCACAAGGTGATGAGATTGGCATGATGTGCCCTTTCTGCAATAGTTCCTAATCTACTTCTTAATCTTGTCGTTCTCCATAATAGAGCATCGATAGATCAGTTCATTGGGAAGTGACGCACTCGGGGTCAAATCGATGGAGTGTTTGACCTGACAGTCCAGAGGTACCCCTATGGGTGAGGTGAAAATATCCCTGTACTCCTCGATGACCTTGTCCATCTATTGTTGCTGTGTAGAGGATCCCTGCCTGGAACCCGTGGCCACAACCTTCCTCTTTCCCTAGGGGCAAATCATAAGGAAAACAAATTTCTTAGTCTAGGAAATGATCTAACTACATTTCTTTGTAGTGATCAAAGAGATGATGGTAGGTGGGGCTACCTCTGGTATCCTGTACAACTTATTAGCCAAAGTAATAATCACAGAGTGAGCTCTAGACTCATATAAAACATGTTGCTTCCACAAGTATGGTTGTCCTAACAATACATCACAAACTTCAAGAGGAGCAACATCACACAGTACCTCATCTGTGAAGGGCTTGATGTTGTAGGGAAGGAGACATTGTTGGCTGACACGAAGATCTTGTCCTTGGTAAAGCCACCCAATGGTGTATGAATGTGGATGTGCTATAGTCTTTAAGCCCAGCCGCTTCATGACCTCTGCTAAAATTAGGTTCTTTTGGCTCCTGTTGTTGACAATGAACTACAGCAGAGAACCCTTCACCCACATCTGTGAGTGGAAAAGGCCTTCCCCCTCCTCTAGATCTTCAGGCTCAATCTTCTAGATCTTAATGGTGGCCATGGTGTCACTGGGCTCCGCATCTATGATTTTCTTCCCTTTGTAAGTTCCCTTATCGAGTTCTAATTCAAAGTCAGAACTTGCGTCTAATTTGAAATCCTTCAGCTCAGCCACCAGTGACTTCTTGGCACGACACTCACTTTTATTATGAGTGGAGCTCTTATGTAACTCACACCATTTTCCCATGTCCTTCTTCATTTTCAGAGTGTTGTTCTATGCTTGTGGCTTCGATGGATTATCCTGGGTAGCGTGACCCTGGCTTGGTCCTTTGTTATGTGGTTTGGGGACACCTTTCCTTGATTTGTATTCACACATCCAAAGTCTCGCTTCTTCTATTTAAGCTTATACTCAATCTTGACAACATACTGATACGTCATGTCAAGCAAGGAAAGTTTCCAAGAACTCCATCTTGTCCTAGATGTACTTGTGTAGACAGTTGCAGTACTTGAGCACCAAATGTCGCTTAGTATCCTTGATACTCAACTTCGTGCAAAGGGTATTGAAAGTATTTGTGAACTCTGGCACATCTTGGTCCCTTCCTTATCATAGCATGGTCCACTTTATGTATTTGTCTTCATAGATCTCGACAAGGTAATATTGTTCCTTGATGGCCTCTCAGAAATAATTCCAAGTGGGTGCGACTGAAAACAGTGAGGGTTCACTCTCGTCCTTTTGTTCACAGTAGTTTTCCCACCAATCATTGACATGTGGGTGCGGTTGAAAACAACAAGGGTTCACTCTCATCCTTTTATTCATAGTAGGTTTCCCACAAATCATTGACGTGTGGGGTGGCTTTAAGAAGTGCAAAAGTAATATTTTCTCGATTGGAAAAGTCATGAACTGAAAAAGATCCTTCCAATAGATTTAACCATTTATCTACGACATTTGCATCTATCAGGCCTTCAAATATGGGAATATCAAAGTTAACTTGTACCTTAAAAGGAGTGGCACCTCCAGAATGGTTGCTAGATGAAGATGCTTCATTTTTGGGTAGTCTTCGAAGGATTTGGGCAAAGTTTTCCATCATCGCATCCCTCTGTCGCTCGAGGGCTTCCTCGAGCAACATTTTGAAAGGATCTCCTACCCCCTCATCTTTCTTTTCTTTTTCCATGTGAGTTCGTCAGGTTTTTCAAGGTTGATCTTGCAATGGTTCAACCATATCAAGCCCTAACTCCTTATACCCTAACCTCGTTGGGGACATGTAAAGAAAAACAGAGGAAGAGTTGAACGCTCTGATGCGATTGATCCAAACTTAAACAAGAATGCAACAACTTACATATATAATCATAAACACAAAAATGTAACATAAAAACACTTCATTTCATTAATAGAAAAACATTGAACTATGCTTACAAACAGAATGGAAATAAGATAACATGGGCGATGGTAGCTTATCTCTGAGAAGAGATGTGGTGGCTACATGCCTCTAAACTGTGTTATAATGAGGCTCAAGGGCCTATTTATTATTGGAAAACATGAGAAAACCATAAACAACCAAAACCATAACCCCAAGAGATGTAACACCAAGAGTTTGTGGGCCCCGTTGGAATTAGTTGGGTAGCGAACTTCTTAGGGTCATAACTTGGTCATATTATTTCTTTTTGGAATGTACGATACTGTTTCTGGGAAAACTAGTGTCTTTTCGAACGACTAGCCCTCTAGGTTTGGCAACTACCCTAGAAACAATAGTTTAAAGCAATTCAATGATTTCTTCTATGTATAATAGATAAGAGAAAGATAAAGGAACCAACCTGGAACTTCTGCTTAATCCTTTGCTTGATCTCTCTCCCCCTTGACAGACCTTGCAACTCCTCCTCGTACTTAACCCACTTGGAGAGTACCTGTAGAAACACAGTAATAAAGAACCATCAAATAATCTTGATCTATTATAACATAAACATTACAGAATCAAAGATATAATGAACATACAATAGCATTCACAAATGATAACATTCACAATTGCACAACCATATGGAAGAAAACTTGAAGAACTTTATTAAATAGAAGGGAGAATTACAACCCAATTATCTGATCCAACATGATCCTCCCAGCATCAATCCCTCTTCACCTCATGAAATAGCAAGATCACACCAACAATACAATGCTTCCTCCTCAATTACAAACTATCAACACTTCCTTGCAATTCACAATATTCCAGCCCCTGGATCTCTTAGATGAGGGATCCATTTATAGATGTGTGCAGGGGTGTGAGTCATCTCTGGGTTTTGATTAGTTTCATTCCACTTGTTACAATTGGTTCCACTTGGAGACTTCTTAGATCTATTACTCATCCCTAGGAAAATTCAGAGAGGCAAGTGTCATAGGAGAAGTTTCTATAAGATTCCATGAGAAACCACCTAGCAAATTTCTCGGACATTTGTCCATCCTCATCCATCGCACCCTAAAGAAGGCCCAAACAGTATGCATCGCACATGGGCAGTGTAAA
The DNA here is from genome assembly GCA_000404065.3 of Pinus taeda. NCBI lineage: Eukaryota > Viridiplantae > Streptophyta > Pinopsida > Pinales > Pinaceae > Pinus > Pinus taeda. The sequence continues at coordinate 6,741 of APFE030279157.1, forward strand.
ACTCAATATGCATTGTACCTTACCAGTGGAGCAGTCAGTATGGTTCATTTTAGGCCATTTCTGGATGGTTTCTCAAGGGGAACGTTTTGGGAATGATGTAATCAGATGACCATGTTCTTTTAGGGTATAAACCAACTCTTTTAGGGGTTGATGAGCCCTAGTTTATCAACATATAAGTTTGGGGTTGAAGTGCCCAAATATGTCTATAACAGTTGCGCCCTAAAGCATAAAGTCATAAATCTTGATGTCGGGTGAAATGATTTATCATGAGGATCCGAGGTTTCGAACTGGAAGGTGACCTGCATATGCTACAATACAATACATTATTATAATATAATTTTCATGATCTAGCTGAGGTAGGCATTCCCATGCTCAACTTTATAAATTCATTTCATGTACATAGATCAGATAGTCGCCTGTAGATGCAGACTGGTGATTCTTCAGATGTAGAGTCATCATCCTTGGTTTGGATGACCATCTGTGCAACGTCTTTGTATATTTGATGTTTTTATATTCCTGAATATATCGCAGCCTGGATGGATGAAACTAGATCCAAGGTCTTCAAACTCGTTCAATCTTAACCCGATGTACAAGTCAATCCATGTGAAGAGATGTTCTGAAGTCGAACATGGAGAGACATCACCTGATTACCAGCCAATAATGTGAGCTGTTAACAGGCGTGAGAGGAATCAACGATAATGATAATGAACCTCAAGGTACTACAGTACAATTCACGCGGTGTGGATACATGATCCAATGTCGAACACCACACAAAATCTTTCGGTCGAAGGCCATTGATGTCAAACTGTCGCTGAAAGTGAGAAACTTGCCATTGAGGCATGCAAGCTTCAAAGCACTGAAAGGGGTGTTTCTAACTCAACTTCTTGGATAATGAGATGATGTCAACAAGAAGCGACTTGTTGTAGGAGGGCCTTGATGTATCCCACATCTACGACTTGAAACGAAGCAAATTATTTATGGAGGTGAAAACGATCTGACAACACAAGGTTCAGGAATGGCGGTCATGAAAAAATGAAGGTTGGAGGTATTGCAGTGGATGAGGCATTAACTGGGTTGTGGTTTCTCAACTAAATGACTTCTCTTGAACATGTCAGCGACACTAAGATGGATTGGTAGCATTAACCCCAAAATATGGATGGTGTAAAAGACCAATGGTGAGATGACTGGTGAACAGAATACCTAACCCGACTCAATAATGGTGATGGAATGAAAGTGTCATGTTCAAGAGCGACCTGCTTCTATAAATTCTTCAAGTTTTTTTCCCTTTCTCCCCAGTCATTGCTGACCAATACCTCTTTATTTTTGTCAAGCTTGAGGAAGATAACATATGCTTGTTCTGTAATTTTCCCTTTGGGCAAACCTGTCGCTATGTTTTAACGAGTCTAGTGATAGTGAAACTCAGTCTTGTCTAGAATGGACAAGTTTGTCGCTATTGTTTTAACGAGTTTAATGACAAGGATAACTCGGTCATTTTCATGTTTAGAGAGTTTGAAAAGGGACGAAAAGAAAACTCCAAAAATTCTTTTTCATAAAATAATCCCTTAGGTCCGAAAAAGGATAAAATAATACAAAAGGGATGACTTTTCTGATCACTTTAACAGGCTGAAAAAGACAAGTGCTCGCACTTTTTCCAAGCACTTTAACGAGCTGGAAAGGCCAATTGCTCGACAATATTTTCATATTTAACGAGTCTAAAAAGGGTTTAAAGGAGACTTGATTTGAGGAACGAGTGGTGTCTAGGGTAGCAATTGGTTCCGGGTAATCTTGGAATTGCTCAAAACATGGTGAATTCTGTGAAGAGGGTGGCTAATAAGACCACTCATCACAACTGTTCCTCAAAAAGGGTAAACAACCAAGTGGAAGTGTATGATCGACCAAAATAATGGAGGTGATGAGAGGTACACAACCAAGGCTCAAAAGGATGATAGAATGGCAATCACAAAGGTTAATTACTTGAGGGTGGGTTCATTTTTTTACAAGCTTGAACCATGGGGGAACTATGCTTGGATTTTTTTGTTCTACTTTTATGCAAGCTTAAAACAACAAAAATAAAAATTGAAAATGAAAATTGCGACAAACCTAAAAATTGAAAATGAAAATGAAAATGGAAATGGTTTGCATGCCCCCAGCATGATGAAAAGGAGATTCTCCTATATCCATATGGAAATCACTATGGTTAGGCAGCACAGTTTTGTCCAGAAGACAAAACATCTCCTTGGCTTCATCCAGAATAGACAAAGGTGAATGGTGTGATAGACCGATATGACAGACCAATCACATAACCACAAGGAAACTTATCTTTACAACTGGGTGCATCCAGAATAGACAAGGGTGCATGCCCCCTAAGCTTCGTTACATCTACTAGACTACTCATGGAAATTAGGTGGATGGAATGAAGGTTCAAGTGATACCGCTGATGTAAAAGAACCATTTAGGGATTATGATTGACTTGGAGCTATGTTTGAACTGGGAAATGAAAGCTGGTCAACGGTGACAATCTTGCCTTCATGCAGGAAATGCATCACTCAGAAGAGTGTTGAAACAATAGCTTCCATGTTATAAACACAGTCACGTCCAAGGAGTAGATTGTAATCTAATGGTCCTGGGACTATCATCACGTTCAGATGAACGGTTTTCCTTCTCAAAGTGATCGGTAACTTAGGAAGGATCCCCAATGGTCGACTGGTTCCTTTGTTGAAGCCTAACAGATTCTATGTTATAGGCATAAGCGATGGTGAACCAAGTGCTCTCCAAGAAGTTGAGGAAAGTATACTCACTGATGCCCCTTCATCTATAACAGTGCCAGACACGATCATTTTACGAACTTTTACTATGATCGTGAAAGGTACATAGGAAGGAAGGTAGAATCTTGCTAGTCGATTCCAATCAAAGGAAGTGACTAGACTACTTGGAGGGGGTACCGAATAAATGGGTGAATTAACCCCTTGAGTTATGAGAACTAGAGGGTTTTCCTCTTGTCTAGATAAAATAGGCAGATTTATCTCAAGTTCATCAGAATCTAAAGTAAAAAAAAAGAATTTGAATGGTATCATTTCCACTCTCTTCGGGAAAGGTATGATTATCTGAAGGTGGAACTGGGTCAACTGTTACCTCAACCTGTTGATTTTGGTAAGGTATAGACTCAAAAGATTCACTTTCAGAGAGAGTGGTTTCGACCGACGATTGATTTAAGTTAGTTGGTTTTTCAACTAGTAAAGGACTTGGGGAGAGTTTCTTGTAGCCAGATGGAAGTCATTGCGATGAATCAGGACAGTTATCCAACACTCTTTTGGCTTCATCCAAAAAAGGGCAAAGGTGAAGGGCATGGTTCCCTTCACATAACCTACACGGAAACCTAACCTTTCTCCTTTGTCCATGAATTTTACTATCACTAGTTGAAGGTGTGTTATCAACATGATCTCCAGAAGTTGATGACACAGGATGGTGTGAACGGGGAGACTATTCTCTCAAGATCTGAGGAAAGCAAGGACAGTCTTGAGAAAAGTGGTCACTCACACAAATTATGCATGGATATTTGGCTTTGGAAAGTCTAATGTGTGGATTTTCACCAGATGATGCATTCAAAACAATGGTTGCTTGGTTGCCCCCTTGCTGAATTGGCTTCTTCCTCTTCTCCTTCCTTTTATTCTTCTTCTCAAACACCTAGTTACTAGCATCGTTACTTTCACCAAGCGAAGAGGAAGAAGGGGAGGGAGAAACAAACAAAGAAGAGGGCGAAGGGTCAACTTCAGTATCAACTAGAGGTTGATTCGATTGCGGAGGAATCACGACATTTTGAACCACAGAGGTTGAAAACAGCCATATTGGTAGGCCAATGGTAATTCCTAGGAGGGACAATGTAGCCATATAAGGAGCACCAATATTTCCCTAAGAAGAAAACAAACTAGGATTCCCCTCAAAAGGGATTCCTTGATTGGTGGATCCAAGATTTGTCTCCATATATCTCAACCTAAGATTAACTAAGGAACAGGGATGTTATTCCAAATTCAATTAATTTTAAATACGCTTTGACACAACTTTGCTTTCTTAGTTTTTAAGAGTCGAGAAAAAGCTAAAGATGACTCTAGTCTCCTTCGAATTTTAATGAGCCTGAAGTGACAAGTGCTCATATGGACCTTTTATTTTAAAGAGTCAAAAAGGAATGAAAGTGACTACTCTGGAAAATCTTGATAGAGGGATTACCAAACCAATCGCAAAACTGCAATATACACCTTTGTGATAAATTAAAGAGAAATTACCAAGGACTTATGTACGGCAGTCAATCTTCCCGAATGTTGTGTTCAGTGCATTGTGATCAATAAGGCGGTAGACTCGGCTTCCTATGGATAAAGGATATAAGCCTATTGTGGTCTC
>APFE030279157.1:23338-51357 GCA_000404065.3 Pinus taeda
AACTTAACTATTTCCTATGTGTCGGAATATCCTAACATGTGACGGTACAGGGAGCACAAGTCCGTGCTAGCACTTGTCGTATCAAGGAGGAGGAATCACCCAACCTTCAATGAAAATGATAGTTACTAGTTTTAATGACACCTGAACACGTCTCTAGCCTAGACCTCTAGATGTGTTGCATTAAGTTCCAAAGCATTGTTAGGTTCATTTAAATGTATTTTAAAGTTGATATTGTTTAAATTTTTCCTTTCAATGGTTCACCGCATGATTTTGATTTTGAAATTCCTAAAATCCAATCTACAATGATAAACAATCTTTGTTTATTTTGAGCAATGAAAATCCTAGCTACTAGGGAAAGAAGATTACAATTATTTCAAACAAAGAGCAAAGAGCACACACTAGTGCATTTTCCTAAACCATATTTCACACACAAACTACAAAATGCTAAATGAAAATGCATGTATTTGTTTTCGTTCCCTTTAATGTGAAAAATGCCAAAAAGGAAAACTAAATGTAGCAAAGATCTGAAATATTTTACTCAAAGCGACATTTTCGACAATTTCTTTTTCAAAAGAGAAAGGAAGACTAAATGAAACTTTTCAATTTCGAAAAAAAATGCTTTTGACACTTTGAATAACAACAAATCAAACCAAATACATAACGAAAAGTACAACCGACTATCGAGGGAATGAAGAATCCACAACACTTCTCTTTTCGACGCAAAACAACAATTACGACACTTTTGTATCAAAGTAACAGATCGATTTAAATAAATTTTCGACAAAGGATTGTAAATGATGAACAAATACAAAAAACATTCACCTAATATAATGGAGGCTGATCTATGTGATGCAAGTAGGCTTCAGTAATGAGGCACTGTTCATAAGCAGCAAAACACCTAAACAAAACTAAAAACAAGGTCAAAACCCCCCCAATTTCTAAAATGGAAACAGGTTCAGTCAGTCATCGCACCTGGGCTTCACAGTAACAGGGATGCATCACACTTTACATACTCAGGAGGTGCGATGCATAATGGGTTATAGTGACAGACAGTGCGATGGGCCAGGGAGCACAATTGAAGTGGGTTTTGGCTTAGATGTGCAGTTGTTTTCAATGAGTTAGGTTGAACTATGATGAACAGTAAAGAGAAAAGTACAGAGGAATTACTTGAGAGGTTACTGAGCTACCAAAAGGGCATCTAGAATGCTTGTAAGTCCAATGTTTAATTTATAAATTAAACCAGAGATTGATTGAAGCAACATTCATCTACAATGCAATTGCAGAGAAAGAGGAGTTTGAAGGCTACCTGGCTGACTTCAGGCTCTGTCTATAGTTTATAAAACAAACAATAACAACAAACAAACATCTATTTTCTCCCTAGCAGAGTCGCCATTTTGTTTCTGGGAAAACTAGTGTCTTTTCGAACGACTAGCCCTGTAGGTTTTGTAGCTACCCTAGAAACAACAGTTTAAAGCAATTCAACGATTTCTTCTATGTATAATAGATAAGAGAAAGAGAAAGGAACCAATCTGGAACTTCCACTTAATCCTTTGCTTGATCTCTCTCCCCCTTAACAGAGCTTGCAACTCCTCCCCGTACTTAACCCGCTTGGAGAGTACCTATAGAAACATAGTAACAAAGAACCATCAAAGAATCTTGATATATTATAACATAAACATTATAGAATCAGATATATAATCAACATACAATAGCATTCATAAACGATAACATTCACAATTGCACAATCATATGGAAAAAAAAATTGAAGAACTTTATTAAATAGAAGGGAGAATTACAACCCAGTTGTCTGATCCAACATCATCCTCCCAGCATCAATCCCTCTTCACCTCATGAAATAGCAAGATCACACCAACAATACAATGATCCCTCCTCAATTACAAACTATCAACACTTCCTTGCAATTCATAATATTCCAGCCCCTGGATCTCTTAGATAAGGGATCCATTTATAGATGTGTGCAGGGGTGTGAGTCATCTTTGGGTTTTGATTAGTGTCATTCCACTTGTTACAATTGGTCCCACTTGGAGATTTCTTGGATCTCTTACTCATCCTTGGGCGAATTCAGAGAGGCAAGTGTCATAGGAGAAGTTTCTAGAAGATTCCATGAGCAACCACCTAGCAAACTGTCTCGGACATTTGTCCATCCTTTCCCATCGCACCCTATAGAAGGCCCAAATAGTGTGCATCGCACCTGGGCAATGTAACACTCAGTATGCATCACACCTTGCCAGTGGAGCAGTCAGCATGGTTCATTTTAGGCCATTTCTGGATGGTTTATTATGTGGAACTTTTGAGGAATGATGTAATCAGATGACCATGTTCTTTTAGGGTATAAAACAACTCTTTTAGGGGTTGATGAGCCCTAGTTTATCGACATATAAGTTTGGGGTTGAAGTGCCCAAATATGTCTATAGCAGATACCTTGTTGGAAAGGTCTCTTTGAGTACTACATGTTTCTCTGCAAGCCATTTCCTATGACTACAAACCTGTCGCGGACCCCAAAAAAACATTGTTTAGGGGGTCAAAACCACTCCACAAATTCAGGACTCGAAAAACTACTAAAAATAGTAAATGCTAAAATGAACAAGGAAACATGTGAAACTGAGTGGGGGGGGGGGGGGGGGGGTTTAGGTGGAATAGGTAGGTGGCCACAAATATCCACCTTGATCATAATTATAGCTACTTTATTCATTACCTGGTGGATCAATGTTGTTTAAATAAAGAAGTGCATGCAAAATCTTGGTTGGTGCATTTGGATACAGGGATCAAGAGAAGAGTTCACCATTGTGTGAGATCTCATGCATTTGAGCTTAATGGCACTACAACAACACACCTAAATGTTCTTCCTTTAGGTGCATATGGCATGCTTTTGGGCATGGATTGGTTTGTTTATTCATAGGACCAAGGTAGATTATTATGAAAAGGTCATTGAGTGTCTAGATGATGATGGAGAAAGGAGAATTTTTCTAGGGAAAGAATAATCCTACATCAGTGAGAATGGTTATAGCTATGCAAGCTAAGCACAACTACATGAAAGGATGTGTATTATTTGTAGTACATGTTTCCAGTGGAAAAAGGAAGGAAGATGAGAATGATGAAGTCCTGAGAAATTATCTTGTCTTACAGTAGTTTCAAGATGTGTTTCCTGTAGAGATCCCAAAGTTGTTGCCTCATAGGGAGGTGGATTTATTTATTGAGTTGGTGCTTGGAGAAGCACCAACATCAACAACATCTAAGGAATTGTGCAGGATGAGCACTTCAGAGTTGGTGGATTTCAATTTGCAACTTAAAGAGATTCTAAATAAGGGATGCATAAGGCCAAGTGTGTCTCCTTGGGGTGTACCAATGTTGTTTATAAAGAAGAAGAATGCTATTATCAATTGTACATTGATTACAACAAGTTAAACAAGGTGACTATCAAGAATAGGTATCCACTGTTGTGGATTGATTATTTGTTTGATCAAATGAAGGGAGCTGCATTATTTTTGAAGATTGATCTAATATCATGATATCATAAGGTGTGCAGCAAAGAAGAATGCATCTACAATACTGCATTCCATACAAGGTATGGGAACTATGAGTTTGTGGTGGTTCCTTTTGGTCTTACCATTTCTCCAGCCACCTTTATATATTTGATGAACACCGTGTTGCAACCTTATTTTGATAAGTTTGTGATAGTATTTATTGATGATATATTGGTATATTCAAAGAATGAGGAAGAGAATGCATAGAACCTAGTAGAAATATTGAGATGGTTGAGAGAGCATAAGTTGTATGCCAAGCTTAGAAAGTGTAGCTTCTTTCATTCTCAGATTCATTAATTGGGACATGTTGTTTCCAAGGAAGGGATAGTAGTGGATCCAAAAAAGATTAAAACTAGCATGGATTGGGCAGCTCCAAGGAATGTGGATCAAGTCGGATCATTCATGGGACTAACAGGTTATTACAAGAGGTTTATCAGGAACTTTTCTAAGATTGGCTATCCTATTACATCCTTACAAAGAATGGGAAATAATTTTGAATTGACTAATGAGTGTGCAGATAAATTTGATCAATCCAATGCTCCAATTTTGAAGATTTCAGATCTCGGAGTTTGTGGTTTTTACATATGCATGTAATGAAGGACTTGGTGGGGTCCTGATGCAGGAAGGGAAAATAGTTTTCTATGAATCAAGGAAGTTTAATGAACATGATCATAACTATGTGACTCATGAGCTTGAGTTGGAAGATATTATTCATGCAGTGGTGACATTATCTCCTTGGTAGGAAGTTCATCTTGATGAATGATCACAATGGACAGAGGTACTTGTTTGACCAACCCAATATGAATGCAAGACAAGATAGATGGTTGGCTACTCTTAGTGAGATTGATTTTGAGATCAGTTACATCAAAGGCAAGGAGAACCGAGTTGCGGATGCTCTCAATAGGAGAGTATAGGTGAATCATATTTCAATTGTGAGCTCTTATGGGATGGATTTGAAGGAACAAATCTTACATGTGAAGCAACAGGATGAGAGGTATCAACAACTGAAGCAAAGATTGCAACATCAAGATGAGGTTGATAAGGATGAGGATTATCACCTCACAACAGATGGCTTGGTCATATTCAGGAGAAGATCTATGTGCTAAATAGAAATGAGTTGAAGAATCTTATTTTGAAATAGTTTCATTTCAAGCCATATTAAGGCCACCCAAGATACCATAACACTTTGATAGTTGCAAAGAAGTTCTACTATTGGTTGAACCTAAAGAAAGAGGTGGTAGAGTTTATTGATAAATGTTTGGATTGTCAGCAAGTGAAAGTTGAATGCAAGCATCCAATTGGTCTATTATAGCCCATTTAGATTCTAGAATGGAAATGGTAGGTCATTTCCATGGACTTCATTACTGGATTTAATAGGGTATCGAGGTAGCGTGACTCCATCATGGTTGTGGTTGAAAGGTTGAGGAAGGTAGCTCACTTCATTGTGATAAGCATATTAATTAATCTAGTGAAGTGGCTCAGATATTCATCAGGGAAATATTGATGTTACATGGAGTTCCCAAAAATATTATATCAAATAGAGATGCCAAGTTCACTTCCAAGTTTTGGAACTAGTTATTTGTATGCTTGGGGACAAAGTTAGCTTTGAGTACAACTTATCATCGACAAAAATATGGGTAGACATAGAGGCTTAACTAGATCCTTGAGGATATATGTCATGCATCAGCAAGGGAAGTGGGAGGAGTATATTCCATTGGTGCAATTTTCTTGTAATAATGGGTATTAGGAATCCTTGAGGATGAGTCCATTCAAGGCTCTCTATGGGAAAAGTTATAATAATCCTATAATTTGGAGTAATCCAATGAACAAGGTACTGATTAAACTGGATATGTTGGCAGAGTTGGAGCAGGACATGCATGTTATTAAAAGGAATTTAAAGGAAGCATAGGATAGGAAGACAGGTTTTGTGGATCAGCATAGAGAATTCAAGGAGTTTTAGGTTAGATAGCATGTGTACTTGTGCATCAATCCCAATAAGAGCTCCTTGAGAATTGGTTCATGTACTAAGTTGGCACCTCAGCATTATGGGCCTTTTGAGATCATTGAAAGGATTGGACTAGTGGCACAAAGACTAGCTTTGCCTCCATTAGTGAGAGTCCATGATGTTATTCTTGTTTCATTGCTTAAAAGATATGTACATGATGTTGATCTTGTGATTGATTGGTTTGTATTGCAGGTGGAATCAGAGGGAGAGTTCTATCCATAGCCTTAATGCATATTGAAACAGAAATAGCTCATGATCTAGAACAAAATAACAAAGCAAGTTAAATTACAATGGAAGCAGTTTGGGCCCGTTGAAGCTACATGGGAAATAGTTGATCAGATGTTGGCATTATATCCTTCATTTTTGGTTGAAGCAAATGAATTTGGTTTATGTGTGTGTGGGTGTGTGTTATAAATACTACAATGAGTTGTGTTATAAAGCTCCAATAAGCAGTGTATTGTAAATAATGAATTGATTTGTGTTATAAACCTCCAATAAGTATTATGATGGTCATGTTTTAAGTAGTTGGTCATTGTATATATTGTATAGAGTTGTGTTATAAAGCTCCATAAGTAGTATGTTTTTCAGGTTCGGAAGTTTCTCGGTCATTAGAGTCATAAGAACACTGAGGACGGCGTTCCCCCATGGGGGAGGGGTTTGTAACATCCCCGAGTTTATTTTCCATGTAAATGGAAGGAAATTATAAAGGAGAAATAATTCCAAGATCATCAGACATGTATTCCAAGCTAAATGAAGGGAAAATAATTATATTAGGCATAACTTGTGGTTAATTATTGACTATGGAAATTGGCATTGGCAAAATGTAAAGGACAATAAATGGAAATTGATTCAACAATAAAGGACAATAGGAGAAAAGGAAGATGAAGGGATAAGTATATGCATGCAAGGTATAATGAAGGAAATTAAAGGAAAAGAAAATAAAAGGAGAGAGAGAACATTCCAACATGCTCTTTTGGATCATACACTCTTGGTTACTCTTTGATCACACTTTATCAGATGTTGAGTAGTAAAAAGGGTCTTTTTAACCTCTATTTACCCTACATTAATTGTCAATCCAGGTACCATTTTTTATCTCAAGAGTGTACTCAATCTGAGGCGGTCACTTGGTCAAGGGTAATGCTAGTAGTATAGTGCTTTACAAAAGTAAATAAATACTGGAAACAAACACTAAATGTAATGGCAAGAAACTTAAATGCTTTGTAACTAAATTAAGAAACTACAACAATCATCAGTCAAGGATGCAGTAATGATAACTCCTTCCTCTGTAAACTGATGTAAATGAAAAACCAATCAAAGGCAAGATCTTCAATCTAGGAACTAGACAACAGTAGTCAATGTTTGCTACAGTTGTAGATCTTTCTATTCACACCAAAGCAAATACTTGAAATGACAATTCAATTAACAGAAGAGAAACAACAACTACTCTATTGAAAATATCGAACAGCAAAGCTTAATCTACAAGAATGAATTAAGAAACAATCTTAACCAAAAGGAATTGAACAACAACCTTTGACTAATGAAGGAATTGAACAACAACCTTTGACTAATGAAGGGATTGAACAACAATCTAAGAAAGGAACAACAAACCTAACTAAGTTTACGAAATATTGAACAACAAACTTAGTCAAATGTAAACACATAGTGACTATGGAATCAATAATCTTATTCTACCATAATGAGTACTAACCATAATTATAAAGGAATGACAATTGCAGTTGTAATAGAACAGTAATAAAATGAATAGCAATCACAATTGTGAGTAAAACGTAGCTAAATGGACAAAAATATCAATTTGCAATTGAACAACAATGTCAACTTGTAAATGAACAACAATACCAATCTGTAAATGAACAACATCATCAATCTGTGAATGAATAGCAATATTAGTGCGATACTATTTTAGAATGAACAACATAACATTTCCAGTTGCAAATAATAATCTTGCTATTTCAATTACAAATTCGGTATAACAGAGCAAGCCAATGAAACGTTAAGGAACAAAATATTACCGAATAAAGCGAATTTAAAGGAATGCAAAGGAAATCAAACCACACATAACTGAAATTGGAAATTAATGATATAGAAAGCAAGTGATCCACTAGGGTCGGGCCCTTAGCCACCAGGGACACACTGCTGTGGTTACTCCAAGATCAAATAATGGAACAACAACGAAGTTATGTATTAACCTTAAAAACAGAGTTACAACTATCACTCTTTAGAGAGAGTCGATGATCAAAGCTCAGATTGCAACAACAAATTCTATAAAACAACAATAATCCGCCCCTTAGGCTAGCAGTGCTATCCCTTTTTATAATGGCCAAGTAGAAATATCAAAAATGAAGATAAGTCTTGAGGCAGCAATCCCTCAAGATCAAAGGATCCTAAGGGATTCGCCATATCTTTAATCTTCAGTTATCTTTTCATCCTCTTGTGCTGATACCGCGTTTCTTCTTCCTTTTCCTGGCCCATGCGCTCCGATCTTGATTCCCTCGTCTGGATGTGGTTTCCTGTCAAAGGGACAGTAGTTGGTTTTGCTTTGTCTTTTCCTTCGGAATGGTGATTTTCCATTTTATTCACTTTCTGCATAGAAAAAGACAATAATTAATCATTTTACATCAATCACAAATCCCATTAATTCTATCATAATCCTTTAACATATGACCATCTTAGAATGTAAAGAAGTTATGATTTAAAGGAAAAGATAAAGCGATAAGTGGTAATTACATACCTTTTCCAATGCTCAACACACCCCCCTGCTTACCCTTTTTCATGCCCTCATGAAAACATTGTAATTGACATGCAAGGCAGTTAGGGAATAGGCTGGAGAAGGATTTTCACGTAGTGGCCTAAAACCATGATTTCTAGCTAAGACTTCAAAAATATACCCCGTCCAACCTTCAAGCAATTCATATAAGGCTCTATACCTTGGTGCAGGATACCAGATGATTGGACTTCGAAACCTACAGCCTAACCAAGACGGGCCTTCTCTCAAGATGAGGTCACCATAGGTAACCAAGCGATCAGCAGCTAGCTTAAAATTTCCGTAATTGAAGGGCTCTTTGTTTTGGATATTCCGATTGGAAGTCTAGTATCAGAATTTGGCTGCTGCTATGGCAAGGTCTTTAATGGCTAGGAAGTATTCTACCCCTTTTTGGACAACTGTTGTGTGAATAGGTCCCAATGTCTGGATCACACCCTTCTTACTCATTAAGCTTCTATGCTTATTCGATAGTTGCAATGGGTTTCTAGGTTCACCCCTTACCCACAAATCTAACCCGTTCTCCTGTCTCTGGAAGGTATTGTAGGCTTTAAGCCACTTTATCTGGTTAACAACAAAAGAGATGAATGCCTGAAGCTGGATATCACCCAAAAAAGGGCTAGGGTTCTTTTCCATTTCTCTGTCCAACACAAGATTATGCAAATAGAAATCACATAAGAATTGTTGGAATTTCACCCCATAATGCTTACAATAGTTTATGAAGTCGTCAATAGTTTTTATCTCTATAGGCACCCCTATATTGACAACCTTAATTTTCAATTGTAAATATCTTTCCATAAAAAACAAACATAGTTTTCGGTAGGTGCCCCACATGCTAGAACATCAGTATACAGAGAACACAAGGTATCCATTTGATTCATAACTGTGTCTAGTCTATTGGTTACCTTTTTAACTTTTTCCTCTGCCCTTCACCATCTATCGAAGGCCTCGCTCTCCAATGCATTGATGTTCTTTACTTGCTGCTGTAACTTCTGATATTTCTCTTGAGGAACAGTTTCCTCTATGAGCTTTTCTATCATTTGTTGGGCTTGTGCCAGATATTTTTGAAGTTTCACTATCCTCGGGTCATTATCCATCATGACATTTTTGAGCTAGAGATCTACCTGGATCTCCTTATTGCAACATCTGGTTTTTACAATCTGTGTTTCCTTCTCATGAACTATCTGGTTGATCATGATGCTAGAGGACAATGCCTCTATCTGGATGTCCTTATGATAGATTGGTGTGCTTTCTGTTTGGGCTTCTGTATTTGTAACAACCATATGTTGTTCCTTGCGGTCCTGAATAATAACGGGTTCGGTTTGAGTCCTTTTGGTTTTCTTTTTACAGGGTTTCGCCTGGGTGGATGCATGCTTTGCTTCAAGAGTTATTTTTGAGCTTTTCCCCAATTTTAGGACCCTTATTTGTTGTCGAAGTTGTTTAATTACATTTAGTAATCTATGTTGTTCCTTTCGCAACTTTTTGATTTCATTTGTTTCTTTTGAAGGAACAACTGTTTCTTTTAAAGGAACAATTGTTTATTTTCTTGGGCTTGGGCCTTGTTCTTCAGGGATTGTACCCTCGCCTTGGCCAATTTCCGTGTTTCCTGCTTGGAACACTTCTTCAGTCTTCTCATCATGCTGATTAGGTTTTTTACGGGTGGAAACCCTGGGTTGGTCTATTGTCTCCTGGGTAGCTTCTTCTTCTACTTCTTCTTCATCAAGCATTTCTTCGGGTGTACTCTGGTTGTGAGCAGAGTGTTCCTAAGATTTTCCTTCTTCTTCCTCCTCATCACACATCTCCTTAGATGCACTCTTATCATGAGCAGAGTGTTCCTAGGATTTTCCTTCTTCTTCCTCCTCATCACACATCTCCTTAGATGCACCCTTATCATGAGCAGAGTATTCCTGCGACCCTTCTTCTGTATCGAGATTAAGTGGGCTATGGGGTTGGATATATTCATCCATATTGGCCAAAATTTGGGCCAATTCATCTTCTTGTAGAGGGTTTTGCACTGGGCTTTCACTAGGTTGTTGTGCTTCCTCCCCTTCTTCCTAACTGGAGTGCTCAGTTTCCCCTTCCGGTTCCTCTTCTTCATTTTCTTCCAGTTCTTCTTCATTTTCCCCTCCTTCCAATTATAGGGGTTGCTCATCCTCTGAGTTGTGTCTTTTTATAGGTTGTCTACTGTTTCCTTGGGAATTAATGCTTCTCCCCAATCTGATAGATTGTCTTCATTTCTACAGTCTAGTTGATGTGCTAGCAATTTTTTTTTGTTTTGGGGCTGGCAAGGCCAATCCCCCATCTATTGAGAAAATCAATTCTTCCCAACTACTCTACTATTGGGCAAGATTGTAACTGACTATTAGTCGAATTAAACCGTGATGACTTACTACTGATTCTACATGACGAGATTTTCTTATACTTCGGGCAACATCATGCAATAAAAAACTGAAGTACGCAGGCAAATTCACAACACATTTTTGTTTTAATACAACTAATAGTTTGAGATGGCGTGGCCTTACCACATCTTTTCTACCATCTCAAATGATGCAGCTTTGGACAATTCTGGCCAATTCTGCCCAAGGCTCTCTCAGGGTTTCCGGCAGGACTTCCTTTCCTTTGATAGTAAGGTTTTGTCCTTTGTCCTGAAAGATGGTTATAGCATCTTGCAGTCTCATCTTTTTCAGGTTCCATAGTGGTCCAACAGCTAGCAGTCCCGAAACTTCAACAATTATTGCATTTTTTACTGCTATTTGTCTCCCCCTCACCATGGAATGATCTTCTTGCAGATTCTGCAGAAATTCAATGGCCATCGTCTCGTTAGACTGATGTAGACAGTTAAGGTAGTAAATCCATACTACCCTTACTAAGATTTCGCATGCAGCGTCATAGACCATTAACACCTGTGGTTCACTACAAATTGATCAGCCTCCCATTTTGTTCAAGCTTAGCACACTGCTAAAAGAACACAAAGATGACAATGGAACAACAAGTTGTTCAAACTTTAGCTCACTGTTAAAAAAACAAAGAGATGATGATGAAACAACAATCTGTTCAAACTTTAGCTCACTATTAATTTTTACAGAGCCAAAACACAAAAATGGTGTTGGAACAACAAGCCGTGCATATTGGGAAATACAATACCGTCAAACTTGTTATTCCCAAGTTTTAAGGGAGTCATAATACCTCCAAATAATGAGTTGACACATATTCCAGTGAATTATGGAGATCACCCGTGCCCCCCTGAAATGTGATAGGCCGTCCTCGGCCGTCAAATGAAGGAACAACATGCTAAACTGCAGTCGTACAAGAAAATAAAGGTCGTACAAGAAAAAAAAGGAACAGCGTATAGATCCATGACATGTTTAAAAAAATGAGTGGATTATTGAAATCAAGGCTCATGATGGAAATCGTGAATAAATATGGAAATGTCGTGATATGATGCGAAAAATAGAGGATAGGGTAGCTTGACATAAGTAAAAGTTCTTATGCAGTCATTATCCACTTTAACCATTATGATTGATTTATAAATAATTTTCATATATAAAAGGTTCGAAATGGGTATATAACATAATCTCATTTGAAATCAATATAAAAATATAAGAAGAAGGTTTTATAATGACTATTGGTGTATGAAAAATATGACTTCAATACCATCAGTAGAGCTCTGTTTCCCACAGGTGTCCATAATCTTGACAAAGTTGCTTATTTCACCCTTGGAACCATAATCCTTTGTGTATGCCTAGGAAAGTGTTGTGCAATGTCAGAATGGAGGCCATTGTGCTGGCTTGGTGACCAGATGAATCGCAATGCCATTCACAAGGAAGGAGTGAAAGGTGGGCAGGCTGGCTCATGATGAGACCTCCTGTTCTAAGGACTTTTTATTTTTCTAATGTGCCTCTTGGATCATATGCCTGGTGTGGTGGCCATAGTGGGAATTCCACTTCACTTTCCCTTATGACCATGGTAGGTTGGATCTTAATGAGACCCCCTATCCTTCATCTGACAAATCATGTTAGTAATCATATAGATATGTATCTTTTTCTTTTTTTTCTTTTCTTTTCTTTTATATAGCACTTTCCTATTTATATACAGAGGGTGGCTCAACACTCCTTAAGAGTAAGTATGGTGGAAGAAATTTTAACATCTCAATAGAGGAAAATATGCCCTTATTCTTATTCAGTAATAATGATCAAACAGAATTATGAGGATTTAGAAAGAGTCATCATGATAAAAATAATTAATCAAATTGGTGTTAGTGAAAATAAAGACAACAAAGTGATATAAATAGTTGTGTCCTTTCCTCTTTTCTCTTATCTTATTCAAAGCAATTTCTCTAAAGATAATGATTTTTCTTTAGTTTGCTGATTTTAGTATCTTCTAGTTTTTGTATTCTTGCATAAATGTATAGTTGTGCCTTAAATGAGCATCATTCACAAAAATCCTCTAAATGATGAAACACACACACAAAAAAAAATGCACTCAAAAAGTGTTGTTCTTTAGATGGAACAACTGTTGTGTCTTAAGAGGGACGGCAAAAGAACATCTACATGCAAAAACCATGGTTCCTTTAAGAGGAACAACAAGCAAAAGAAAAAAACATACTCGAAATTGTTGTTCCTTAAGAGGAACAGCAGTTGTTCCTTAATCGGAGCAGCAAATAAAGCAAGTGCAAAATAAAATGTTGCTTCCTTTAGCGGAATAGTCCAAGATCATTCGAAATAGAAATTACTGTTCCTTTGGAAGGAACAACAAAAAGGAAAAAAATGCAAGGGTTGTTCCTTTAAAAATAACGGAAAAACAATCTGGGGGAAGTGTTGTTCCTCCAAAAAGGAACGACAAAAATACGGAGATGTTGTTCCTTCGAAAAGGAACAACAAAAATGAAAGTGTTGTTCCTTCAGAAAGGAACAGCAAAAAAAAAAGTGTTATTCCTTAAGAAATGAACAACAGAAAACGAAAGTGTTGTTCCTTCGGAAAGGAACAACAGAAAATGAAAGTTTTGTTCCTTCAGAAAGGAACAACGGAAGTGTTGTTCCTCCGGAAAGGAACAACAAAACGTGAAAGTGTTGTTCCTTTGGAAAGGAACAGCAAAAAGGCGGAAATGTTGTTCCTTCAGAAAGGAAAAACAAAATCCAAAAGTGTTGTTCCTTTGGAAAGGAACAACAAAAACGACGAAAATGTTGTTCCTTCAGAAAGGAACAACAAAATGCAAAAGTGTTGTTCCTTCGGAAAGGAACAACAAAACGATGAAAATGTTGTTCCTTCGGAAAGGAACAACAAAAAATGGCGAAAATGTTGTCCCTTTAGAGAGGAACAGCAAAATGTAAAAAAAGTGCAGAAATGCCAAAATCTGTACAGAAAGTAATTTATACAGGCAGAAAAGAAAAAGTTATGTACAAAATTTAGGAGTAATGAAATTACTTAGTGAACCAATACCAAGGAAGAATTATTTTCCTCAGCAAGAATCTGCATATCAGAATCTTCCTGGAGCTGCTAGTAGAAGGATTTCCGAGTAAGAGGTTTATGGTACAATCGTACTCAGTGGCCATTTGCTTTAAACATATGTCCAGATTCATCCATAGTAGTCAAAGTAATGGTGCCATTGTCATGAATTTTCTGGATTTCATATGGTCCAAGCCATCGAGTTTGAAGTTTTCCCTGAAAATCCTGAAACTTGGAATCGTATAGGAGTGCCCAATCTCCTTCGTGGAAGTTTCTTTTTTTGATCAGGGCATCATGCCATTTTGCTCTCTACTATTGAATTAATGCAGTGTGTTGAATATGGAGAGCCTAATTTCATCTAGCTCATTAATTTGTTGTAATCTATTAGTCTGGGCCTCATTTAAATCCAGACCAATCTCCTGCGCTGTTCTTAAAGTTTGTATTTCGAACTCTATTAGAAAGATGGGTTCCTTTCCAAATACTAGCTAATATGGTGAATAACCGGTGGTGTTTCTCCACATTATTCGATATGCCCACAAGGCTTCCGGAAATATTGAAGCCCAATCACGCCTGTGTGATGTGATGGTTTTTGTCAATATTGCCTCTATCACTTTATTCGTGCTTTCTACTTGGCCATTTGCCTGTTGCCGATACAGAGTGGTAATTTTGTGCTGAATGTGATAATTTTTTAATGTTGCAGTGATTTTATTACCTAGAAACTGTGGTCCTCCGTCCGTGATTATATCCCTTGGGAGGCCATATCGCACAAATATTTGGAATAGGAAATTAACTATAGAGTCCTTTGTAGCTCTTGGAAATGTCTCTGCTTCAACCCATTTAGTAACATATTTTGTTGCTACGAGAATGTATGTTTTCTGATTTGATGATGGGTTGATAGGACCAACAAAATCGAGCGTTCAACACTCAAATGGTTCGATTACTAATTGTGGATTTAAAGGCATTTCGTCAGACTGTCCAGGGCATCCCGCTCTTTGGCAACTGTCACAGGCTTGAACAAATTTCTTAGCATCTTTAAAGACTGTGGGCCAGTAATATCCTGTTTGTAGAACGTTGTGACGAGTCCTTCGATCTGCGAAATGTCCGCCACACGGTCCATCATGACAGGCTTTCAAAATGTCAAATATTTCATCTTCACAGATGCATCTTCTAATGTGCATATCTGCCCCTGTATGAAATAGGTAGCCCCCAATCCAAGAAAATCGGGTACTACATTGCACAATCTGTTTTTGTTCATTGGGGGTCAGATGCTTTTGGTAGTTTTCCTACTGCTAAATAATTTGCAACATCAGCATACTAGGGTGTCTTGACAGTAACATCAAATAAATGTTCATCTGTGAACTGATCTTCAATTGCTGCTGCATCCATTGGCTTCGGCATTCGTGAGAGAAAATCAGCTACATGATTCTCTTTCCCAGGTCGATCTTTTATTGTGATGTCAAATTCCTGCAATAATATCAACCATCTTGTTACTCTACTGTTTGTAATAGGTTTATTTGCTAAATATTTTATGGCAGAGTGATCTGTGTATAAAATAACAAGATATCCAGTGATATAATGCCTAAATTTATTTACAACATGTATTACAGCTAAAAATTCTTTTTTGAGTAATAGTATAGTTTAGCTCAGTAGGAGACAAATTCTTGCTGATATAATAGATTGCATATGGTTTTTTTTCTTCTTCCTGCCCAAGGACTGTTCCAATAGCTATGTATGATGCATCTGATGAAATTTGAAATGGCAGGTCGCAATTTGGGCCTCTGAGCACCGAGGATGTTGACACAAGCTTTTTCAGATCTTCAAAATACGATCGCATTTATCTGTCCAAACAAAATCAACATTCCCAATCAGTGCATATAGAGGTGTAGCTATTTGAGAAAAATGTTCTATGAATCTCCTATAATAACCAAAAAATCCAAGGAAAATGCGTACCTCTGTTTGTGTGGTAGGAGTAGGCATTAACAAAATTATTTGAATTTTGGCCAGATCTACCTGTATTCCAAACATTGATATATAATGACCTAGGATGAGCCCTTCAGTCATCATCATATAGAACTTTTCATGGCTCAAGCAAACCCTGGTGGTGATACATCGTTGCAGCACCTTTTCCAATGTGTCTAGTGCTGACTCAAAATCATCTCCGTATGGTGTGAAATCATCCATATATACTTCGAGCCCTTCATTTATTAAATCTGAAAAGATACTGAGGATGGCCCTCTGAAATGTGGTAGGGGCATTGCATATGCAAAAGGGTAGGACTCTGTAGGAAAATGTTCCCCAAGGACAGGTAAAAGTAGTTTTGTCCTGGTCTTCAGGGGCAATCTGAATCTGATTGTATCCACTAAAGCCATCCAAGAAAGAAAAGAATTTCTTTCCTGCTAATGTGTCTAATATCTTATCAATGAATGGAAGGGGAAAGTGGTCTTTCTATGTTGCTTTGTTTAATTCTCTGTAATCTACAAAAATCCTCCACTTTCCATTCTTCTTTGGCACCACTACTAGTGGAGAGACCCACTTGCTATCGAAGATTGGATAAATAAAGTTTACATCCAAAAATTTTTGTAATTCAGCTTTTACAATATCTTTCAGGTGAGGATTAAGTCTCCATTGGGGTTGGAAAATAGGTCTCACAACTTTTTCTGTATAAATATGGTGCGTACATAGTTGGGGATCAATTCCCTTCATGTCTGGATAATCCCATGCAAAAGCTTCCTTATATTTTCTCAGTAGTTGGACCAGCTTTTCTTCCTGTTCAGGAGTCAGGTTATTGTTGATGTTCAAGGTTTTTCCTGGATCAATCTCTATAGTTTTTTTGTTTGAAACAGAGGTAGTGGGTATTGTTTGATCATGAGTGTCTTTAAGAGGATCTTCTTCTAGTTCATTGTCAAATGCTGCCTCTATCATGTGACATTGTACATGGGATCTAGATTCAGATTGGTTAATGAATTTGTTAATAACATCATCCTCTGTTTGATCTTTGAAATCGAGGGCATCTTCTATGGTTAATGGGGATCTAATGTTTTCTGTGAGGTAGGATACATGATGTTTGTTAGTTTTTATTATTGTCACGCTTGGCTGGGATGGAGGGTATAGAGATAGATTCTTGATGTTACTCCCTCTATTTATGCTCATACTGCCTTGTCGGCAGCCAATGTAAGCATGAACAGTCGCAAACCAAGGTCTTCCTAAAATTAACGGGTGTCCATCGAGTCGGTTTTTGGGGTTGATTATCAGAAAGTCGACAGGATATTCCCAGGAATCTATTGATGCCATTACATCGTGTAGCATACCTTCTGGCCTGACTACTGATCGGTCAGCCAGTTCTAATAAGGTGGAGGTTGGTTCTACTAATGTAATGCCTAGTTTTTGACAAGTGGTGGTTGTTAAAATATTAATTACAGCCCCTAAATCAACTAGGGCATTTGAAAAGGTTTGTCCATTGATTTTTACTATCACTATTGGATTTCCTGGGTCTTCATATTTGACAGGTTCTTCTCTCCCTGATAACATATTAGATATGGTGCTAACTACTTGCACTGTTGGGTTATTTGTTATTCTCCTCGGTTTTTTTATACATAATTATTTGATGGTTTTTGCATATATTGGGATATCTTGGATCACTTGGAGGAGTGGGATTTTTATATAAAAAAAATTAGTTCTCCCAGAATATCAAAGTTAGGATGTTCTATAGGGCGCGCGATGATTAATCGTTCTGGGAATGGGGGAGAAGATGTGGTTGCTTGGCCATGAGTCTGTTGTCTGACCACATCTTCTTCTTGTAACGGTTGTTCTGCGGGTAACTGATTTTCAACTTGAGAATTTTTATCTCCCTCGGTTTCTATAAAAGGTCATTGCACTCCCTTAGATCGGTTTCTAATTCTGGTGTTTCAATTATTTGAACGGATTGAACCAGTCTATTATTTGGGTTTGGGTTGGGTTGGGCTGGGAGTTGCAGTCTTAAGTTGGATTGGGGATTTTTCTATAGTGCATATGGTGCTGGTAGTGTAGGTTGATGGAGTGAAATGGTTCCAGTAGGCTAATTCATCGATCTCTGCTAGTTTGACTGTCAGGCTTGACTCTGCAAAGTGGGAGGGGACCATTGTGTTGGATATGCATTGTTTTGCCAATATGGTGGAGAGTAGGGAAAATTTGGCCAATTAGATTGGCTTGTTTGATTCGGCCATGGTGATGAAGGAAATTGTTGTTGTGACCAGTTTGAAAAGGGAGGTTGATTTTGCCACATTGTATTATATTTCTGAGCATGATATTATGGAGGCTAGAAAGAAGAAGACGGATCGGAGGACATACCTGATTGTCGCGGCTGCCATTGATGGCGCTGATTCAGTAGGCACACCGGTTCTAATTCTTCTTCCGCTTCTTTGTATACTGATTTCAAACCAGGAAGTGAGGGGCAGTCTTCTGTGGAGTGATCTTTTATATAGATAGCGCAAACTTGAACTGCATCTAGTGGGCACTCCTTGTGGCTGTGTTTTTTTTTGCATCTGGGGCAGAATATTGCCAGGTTTTTCTCTGCTTCTGCTTGTTTCTGTTTCACTTGCATAATATCAAGTTGTGTTTTCAGAGTCCCCAATATATCAGTTTTGAAATTTTCCAGTAAATTTCTGACTTCTGCGCGGGTTACTCCTTCTCCAGAGACCTTGTTGTCCCTTGTGAACCTGTCACGTTCCATTGGTTTTAGCCTTGTGCTACCTCGTGAACTCCTGATACATAAATCAATGATGTTAGCAAATTCTTCTTGATAGATGTCACCTTTTCCCATAATATTTAGTGTTTCAACCCATTGTTCCTTCATGCCTTTAATTAATTTCATTTTTAATACATTGTTAGTTAAGGGTAATGATGCATAAGGCGGTCTTTGAAGATTATACTGAAAACGTTCAACATATTCTTCTAGTGTCTCTTTAGGTCTAGCTACCATCTGAAATATTTCATCCTTTAACTCTCTAGACCTACAATAATCCTGATATTTCTTCAGGAAATCACCTTTCATCTGATCCCAATCATTTATGACACCTCCATCTAACCCCATAAACCATCATAAAGCAGCCCATTTTAATGTAGAGGGAAATAATTTCAGCTTTTGGGGATCAGCGGTATAATCGTACCCCCTGCACAGCACATCAAATTCAAACAAAAATGCGTCTGCATATTTTGATGTTAGGCCATGGAATGTAGGCATATGTTGAATAATGGCCTTCATAGGTGCATTAGCTACAGTATCTACAATGGGATATTGCAGTGTGGAGGATTGGGGGGTTTGCTGGTTCTGGGCCATTTGGACAAATATGTGCCAATATCCTTCTAGGATTTCTAGGAGGGTATTCCTAGGCTAGCTAGAAGGAATAGGAATGGCATTAATAGCACTTCCTTTGTCTGGGATGATGAGAGTTCCTTGTTGAACTAATGTTTGGGGGGGATCTTAGCTCTTCAGGTTCTTCAGCCTTGTTCTGGATGATTTTGACAGCACTTCCCTTATCTGGGCTGCTTAATGGCTGAACTATTCCAAGAGGAGATCTTGGTTCTTCGGTTTCCCCTGTTTCTCCTCCTCCTTCACAGAGGTTACTAAGGTTCCCTTCTTGTAACAATTTTGGGCTAGAATTCTCAAATTCTTGAAAATCTTGCTCCTCTATTTGGCTATGCACCTCAGCAAAGGCTATAGATGGTTATCCTGTGGCCTGAAGGGAACTAGTAGGTTACCTATAAGCAGCTTTTCTAGGTCCTACTGAAGGCTGAGATTCTGCTTTTTTAAGGATTTTTTCTATAAAGGTCGATCGGCCAAGGGTCACCTCCCCCTTAGTTTTATCAAGCTTGGGTAGGGGTTTAAGATTCTTTTCAGGTTTTTTCTTCTTATTCATGGACACAAATCAAATATTGTTTCTACCCAAAATAACAACAAATCTACAGGAAGGCAGGTGGGGGAGAAGGGTTGTTACATGCTCTGTACGCAGGTTCTTACCTTCCGTTTTTAAAACCCAACTCTCTCCTAGAAAGTACTTACACTACTCTCTCTTCAAAAGAAACAAATGGCTACACTCTCCCCGGCAATGGCGCCAAAATGTTGAGCAGTAAAAAGGGTCTTTTTAACCTCTATTTACGCTACATTAATTGTCAATCCATGTACGATTTTTTATCTCAAAAGTGTACTCAGTCTAAGGCGGTCACTTGGTCAAGAGTAATGCTAGTAGTATAGTTCTTTACTCCCCATCTGTGATCCTGGAGGACCTCTATAGTGTACCCGAAATGCTTTCCCATCATGAAGAAACTCCCAATATGTCTCTCTTCATGAACAGAATAATTCCCCTTTACACAATTTCCCAAGAATCTTCCTTCTATCCTAGTTTACAAGACTGGCGCTACTGGCCAATTTTCTTGTCATGCTGATTTACAGAGGTTAAAACTATCCCTCACATCGTTCGAATCAACTGAACCCTTTTCCAGTCATGTTGATCCTCTTTTAGAAGATTTTTTAAATAAGGAGATGAAGCTTCCATGTCTAGAAGCTTCGTAACAAAAGTCTAGTAAATGGTTGGGCTGGATAGAGCCAAAGAAGTCAGTTTGGGCTCCTCTCCCCTATTAGGATGTGTTACAAATCCATTTGGGCACATCAAATCCCAACATCTAGATCAGTGTTTTAGGGCTCATAAAAGCCTAAATTCAGTTGTTTTATGCCTTAAACAAGTCACCCCTTTGAATGCCTCCTTCCCAGACAGTTTCATGACTTGAAGACATCTAGAAGTAGCCTCTAGAGGGACCAACGCTGGTAATCCCTTATGAAGGTGCACTGCAGAGCAGCTAGGTCCACGGCCAGGGTTCTCTATAGAGCACTTAGGCTTCCTTTCACCTACGTTGGGCTAGAATGAGCGAAATTAACATAGGGTTTGGGGAATATTCTTATCTTTTGGAGTCATCTAGAAGGTTCCCTCACTTA
The DNA here is from genome assembly GCA_000404065.3 of Pinus taeda. Taxonomy (NCBI): domain Eukaryota; kingdom Viridiplantae; phylum Streptophyta; class Pinopsida; order Pinales; family Pinaceae; genus Pinus; species Pinus taeda. The sequence continues at coordinate 44,079 of APFE030279157.1, forward strand.
TCAACTCCTATGAGCTCGAAAATGGATGAGGAAGGAGTTAAGGTGCATCCTATCCTCTCATCCCTTCCTACATGAAACTAATTCTAAGTATGGAAGTCCATTCAATGCCACCATTAATGAAAAAACCTCCTTCATCTTCCTATAAATTGACCACTCATCTAAGTGATCAGGAGTTGGATTATGTTGAATTGCAAGGAGATAAGGCTGCTATGAGGCTTTGAAGCAAATATTGTAATGCTACAAGTTTGTCATGCTTTTGATGTGATGTGGATGGGATCCAAGCTGGAGGAATGGATTTGAATCAGACACCAATGGTTGTAATTCCTTCTTCTATCTAATAAGTGTTTGAACCTTTTCTCCATATGTTTGTATTGTTTCATAATGCTTATATGTGTGAATTGTATCTAATTCCTTTCACTTATATTCAATAGATCGTATTCTTTGATCGGTTTTTGTCTTCTGTTGTGTTTACAGGGTACTTCTCAAGCAGATTAAGTATGGGAAGGAGTGATGGAATCAATACAAGGGAGACGAGATGAAAGCAGACCTACAGGTAGGCCTTCTATCTTCTCATACTATCTATTGTTTATAAGAAAAGTCTAAAGCACTTTAAACTATTGTTCTAGATATAGCTACTTATCTAGGGAATTAATATTTATCCATAGATGCTAAATTCTCCAAAACAAATTGGCGACTCCGCTGGGGAACTATCACCTTTCTTAGTAGCTTATTCACCTCCTAAGACATTCTTGTAGACCCTACTTGTGTTCATTGACTATATGTCAGCTATTTTTCATTGAAGTTTGGTCAAAAATTGAGGTTAGATGACTCTTGAGTGGCCTCTTAGGAATCAGCGTAGGCTTGGTCAGGGGATAGTGCTTTGCAAAGCACCCTTAAGTGAGAGACAGTGCTCTACAATGCAGTTAGGCCCTCTTTGACCTGTGCTAATCCACCTTAGGGAAAATTTCACCTTTGGAATGTGTTTTTGCCAACTTTTCTCTTTTTGATTGCTTTCTAATTGATCAATGAATATCATATCTTAGAGAACAAGTTTTTATCTCCTTTGCCAACCCTACTTTGAATTGATTGATTAATGCTTCTTAAATGTTTTCTTTTTCATTATCAGTCTATAGTCAAAGTTAGAATATAGTTGATTAATCTTTGTTCGAAAGAAAGTGTCGTAAACTGTTCTTTTCCTTCGTAACAGAACTGCCATAAAAGTCTTCGTTCTTATGAAAGGTTGATTGATTGTATGTGCATATCTCCTTTTTGTTCATCATAGCATTAAAGAATTTGAAAAGAAAAACTTGCATTGTTCATATTGCAGTTTGTGAATGCTTGAAGGAATAGCTAGGGAAATTGCATTAGATGTGCTCTTTTCTCTTTGTTAAAATCTGATTGCTCTATCCCTACTAGCTAAGGATTTTCATTGTTAAATTGAATGAGAATAGTGCTTATCATAGTAGTTGAATTTTAGGAATTGAAAACATACATCACGTGATGAATCTTGAAAGGAAAATTGTCAAGAAGATCAACTTAAAATTTATCTGAATTTATCTAATGGAGCAGTGTCACGTAACGAAAAACATTTAGTGGTTCTAGGCTAAAGACGTGTTATGGTGTCGTAAAACAAAACAGTTGTCGCTAACTTGTCTGCAATACATCCCGAGTGTGATACCTCATTCCACGTACATGAGTATATCGTATCTTGTCCACGTACCTTCGGGTATATAGGGTGGTGTTACAATACTTAAAGCATATGAGAATTCTCTCACTATGCAGTTTTGCATTAGATAGAGCTTATACGGATTGGGCCTCCACGTATTTTTGAGTATATATGGGTGGAAAACACTAGGCTGCTATCCATCCTTAGGTTACCAAGTTGGCCGCCTTGTACACCATGATACACCAAGCACAAAATTCGGGGAGATTGTTTGCCCATACTTCTCGGATCGTCGGGAGGTATTTTGTAGTTCACAGTTGCTTGGTAAATATTTTACCTAGATTATCCCTCTTTTGTTTTGTTATGTTACTTTGATTAAAATAAAAATAATTGACTACAGATAACATCCTCCACGCTCACTCCTTAGTTGATCTTAGGTTGACACATATGGCGACAAATCCGGAGTCCACCGATCAATGAATTCCTTTTGATGGGAATCCTAGTCCTTTTCCTCCTTTTGGAAATATTGATGCTCCATATATGGCTACATTGTCCCTTCTAGGATTTACCATTGGTTTGCCAATATGGTTGTTTTCAACCTCCTTGGTTCAAAATGTCGGGATTTCTCTGCAATCAATTACACCTCCAACTGGACAAAATCAATCTCCAATTGATCCTAAAGTTGACCCTTTGCCTTCTTCCTCGGTTGTTCCTTCCTCCCCTTCTTCCTCTTTACCTAGTGAAAATATTGGTACTAGTAACTAGGTGGCTAAGAAGAAGAAGAAAGCGAAGAAGAATAAGAAGAAGCAAATTCAGCAGAGGGGAAACCAAGCAACCATTTCCTTGAATGCAACATCTGATGAGAAACTGTCCCTCAAGCCTCACAAAGTTCGATATCCATGCAAATTTTGTGCGGGAGACCATCTTCTTCGAATTGTCCTAATATTCCTCAGATCTTAGAAGAATGGTCTTCTCGTTCACATCATACTGTGTCATCAACTTCTGGAGATCATGCTAGTGACATACCATCAACTAGTGTTAGTAAAGTTCATGGAAAGAAGGGTAAAGTTAAGTTTCCCTATAGGTTATATGAAGGGAATCATCCCATTCACCTTTGTCCCTATTTGGATGAAGCCAAAAAAGTGTTGGATAACTGTCCTGCTTCACCGCAACGACTTCCATCTGGTTACAAGAGAGTATCCCTTAGTCGTTCACTAGTTGATGAATTGACTGACTCAAATCAACCGTTGGTCAAACCCACTCTCTCTGAAAGTCAATCCTATGAGTCTATACCTGACCCAAATCAACAGACCGAGGTAACAATTGACCCAATTTCACCTTCAGTTAATCGTACCCTTCCCGAAGAGAGTGAATATGATACCACTCGAGTTATTTTTATTTCTTCAAATTCTAGTGATCTTGGGGGCATTCCTCTTGTTCCATCAATATAGGAGGAAAATCCTCCCGCTCTCATGACTCGAGGGGTTAATTCTCTCGTTTCTACGATACCCCTTCCAAGTAGTCTAGTCACTTCCTTTGAATGGAATCGACTGGTAGGATTCTGTCTTCCTTCTTATGTGCCTTTCCAGATCATAGTACAGGTTTGTAATATGATTGTATCTAGCACTATTATAGATGAAGGTGCATCTGTGAGTATCCTTTCCTCAATTGCTTAGAAAGTGCTTGGTTCGCCACCGCTTGTGCCTGTTACCCAGGATTTGTTGGCTTCTAACAGAGGAACCATTCAACCATTAGGGATCCTTCCTTAGTTGCCTATTACTTTGGGAGGAAAAATTATTTATCTGAATGTGATGGTAGTCCCAGGCCCTTTATATTACAATTTACTTCTAGGGCATGACTATGTTTATGACATGGGAGCTATTGTTTCAACACTCTTTCGAGTGATGTGTTTCTTGCATGAAGGCAGAATTGTCATCGTTGACCAGCTTCCATTTCTTAGTCCAAATATAGCTTCCAGTCAACCATCTTCCCTAAATGGTCCTTTTGTACCGATGGTATCATCCCCACAATGGGTTAATTATGTGGCAACCCGTTCCATACCTACATCAATTGACGATCGATTTAGTGATGTTTTACATCATGTACCGGGGGCATTGGAACTAGATCTCTCCTTCATGACCTCTTATGGGTTGTGATCCAGTGTCTATGAGGATAGTTCTTTTACTATGTCAAACTCGTTAAAAAATGAAACAGCGCCCATGAGGATAGTTCATTGTATTGTGGCAACCTTGTTAAAAAATGAAACAAGGGTCTATGAGGATAGTTCTTTTACTGTGTCAACCTCATTAAAAAATGCAACAAGCCCATGAGTATAGTTCCTTGTCTTGTGTCAACCTCGCTAAAAAATGAAAGCAAGGACATGAGGATAGTTCTTGGTCTTGTATCAACCTTGTTAAAAAATGAAACCAAGGGCATGAGGATAGTTCCTTGTCTTGTGTCAACCAAGTTAAAAAATGAAAACAAGGAATACGAGGACAGTTCCTTGTCTTGTGTCAACCTCGTTAAAAAATCAAAACAACGATATGAGGATAGTTCCCGGTCTTGTCTCAACCTCGTTAAAAAATGAAAACAAGGAATATGAGGATAGTTCCTTGTCTTGTGTCAACCTCATTAAAAAATGAAATAAGGAATATGAGGACAGTTCCTTGTCTTGTGTCAACCTCATTAAAAAATGAAACAAGGAATATGAGGATAGTTCCTTGTCTTGTGTCAACCTCATTAAAAAATGAAACAAGGAATATGAGGATAGTTCCTTATTTGCGTCAACCTCGTTAAAAAAATGAAACCAAGGAATATGAGGATAGTTCTTTTACTCTGTCAACCTTGTTAAAAAAATGAAACAAGGAATTTGAGCAGAGTTCCTTGTCTTGTGTCAAGCTCATTAAAAAATGAAACAAGGTCCCCTGGAGCAAAGTTCCAAGTCAAGTCTTTGATTAGATCTCGTAAAATCCCAATCGAGTATTTCACTTGATCTCATAAAAGAACCTTCATTCCATCCACCTAATAGCCACGAGCAGTCTACTTAGATGAATGTAATGAAGCTTGGGGGGCATGCACCTAATGGTGAAATTTAAGTTTCCCTATAGATTATGTGAAGGGAATCACCCCATTCACCTTTGTCCCTATCTGGACGAAGCCAAAAAGGTGTTGCATAACCATCCTGCTTCACCGTAGCGACTTCCATCTGGTTACAGGAGACTCTCCCTTTCATCATGCTGGGGGCATGAAAACCAATCTCAAGCATAGTTTTTCATTTTAAGCTTGTGTAAAAATGAAACTGAATTCAAGCATAGTTTTTTGTTTTAAGCTTGCGTAAAAATGAAATTGAATCCAAACATAGTTTTTCATTTCAAGCTTGTGTAAACATGAAACTGGATCCAAGCATAGTTCCCTATGGTTCAAGCTTGTGTAAAAATGAACCCATTTCCTTTTTTAACCCTCGTGATTGCCATTTTATCATCCTTTTTCGTCAGATAAGCCTTGTTTGTTTTCATCCCATCGCCACCAGCCCTTTGGTCGATCATACGCTTTCACTTGGTTGTTTTACCCTTTTTGAGGAAAATTTGCAATGAGTGGTCTTATTAGCCAACCTCTTCACAGAAATCAATATGTTTTGAGAAGTTCCAACATCACCGGAACCAATTGCTACCCTAGACACCACTCGTTCCTCAAAATGGAGTCTTCTTTAAGCTCTTTTCATACTCTCAAAATATGAAAAGATTGCCAAGCGCTTGTCCTTTCCAACCTATTAATGAATTGGAAATGATATCTCTCTTATATTATTTTATGCTTTTTCGAGCTTGAGATATTAATTTATTAAAAAGAACTTGTGGAGTTTTCTTTTTGTCCCTTTTCAAACTCTCTAAACATGAAAAGGATCGAGTTATCTTTGTCGTTAAACTCATTAAAAATATCAAATAGTGACAAACTTGTCCATCTAGACAAGACCGAGTTTCACCTTCACTAGACTCGTTAAAACATCAAATAGCAATGGATTCGCCCAAAGGGTGAAATTATACAACAAGCATATGTTATCCTCCTCAAGCTTGATAAAAATAAAGAGGTACTGGTTAGCAATGATTGGGGAAAATGGGAAAAGGGGAAAACCACTTTATGGTAGCAGGTTGCTCTTGAACATGACACTTTCACTCCATCACCATGACTATTTGGGTTGGGTTATTAGCTTGATGGTTATCACACCATTGGTCTATCATACCATCCATCACTTTTTTTTGTGTCAATGCTACCAATTCACTTTAGTGTCGACGACATGTTCAAGAGAATTCATTCAATCAAAATTCATCTTTTGCAATACCATAAACCTTCATTTTCATGACCGCCATTCCTGAACTTTGTGTCGTCAGTCAAATTCCATCTCTAAAATCACTACACTCATTTCGTGTTGTTGATGTGGGATACATCAAGGCCCTCCTGCGACAAGTCGATTCTTGTCGACATCAGCACATTATCCAAGAAGTTGACTTAGAAACACCCATTCAGTAACTTGAGGCTTGCATGCATCAATGGCAGGTTTCTCGCTTCCGGCGATAGGCATACATCAATGGCCTTCGACTGAAAGACTTTGTATGGTGTTCGACATCAAATCATCCATTCACACCATGCAAAATGTACTACAGTACCTTGAGGATCATTATCATTATCGGTGATTTCTCTCACATTTGTTAATAACTTACATCATTGGCTGATAATCAGATGGTGTCTTCCCATGTTCAACTTTAGGTCACATATTCACATGGTTAGACTCGTACTTGATCAAATGGTTGAACGAGATTGAAGACCCTGGATCTAGTTTCATCCATCCGGGCTACAATTTCAGGAGTACTAAATCATATGTATAATGGCTTTACATTGATGATCATTCTGATCATGGGTCTATATCTGTAGACGATTGTTTATGTACATGTAATGAAAGTTTATAAGCTGAGCATGGGTATGCCTTCCCTCAAAAATTCACATAAAATCAAATATCATGATATATGTATTGTAATTGATGTAGGTCACATTCCACTTTGATACCTCCTCATCACATCGTAAATCATTTCATTCGACATTGGCATTTTTCCCACTTCATGCTTTAGGGGGCAGCTGTTACAAATCCATTTGGGCACATCAAATCAAAACATATAGATCAGTGTTTTAGGTCTCATCAAACCATAAATTTAGTTGTTTCATTCTGTTACACTGAAATTTGTCACCATGACTATCTGCAGTTAATATGGCTCCATCAATAGTCATATTATCCTCCTTGTCAAGCCTAATACCTTTGCTCTTCATGTCAAGCTTCAAAAAAGAGAGAAAGTCACTAAAACATGTTTATCTCTGGGTGCGCAGGTTCTCTCTACCTTGCCTGCGTGTACGCATCCCAAACTCATTGTACCTGCGTACTTGTACGCTCTGTAAGCCAAAGGATGGGTGTGTACCCCTGTAAAGGTCAAAAAGCACGAGTTTCATCTTAAAAAAGTTACTTGTGGTCACTTCTAGAGCCTTCTAGAAGAGTGTTTGACATGTATTGAGCGCCTCCAAATGGTTCATGCATCCCTATGATAGAGGAACTTATCCCATCAAGAGAGGAGC